>CAUYQU010017948.1:0-25864 GCA_963574635.1 Cheracebus regulus | reverse complement strand
TGTTTCCGAGGATAAAACGAAGAAACTGAGGCCAGCACCAAAATAATCCAATGCAAGGGAATTTATTCAGGCTCCCGGGTGAGGTTCTGTGTTCCAGACAGGAGGGGCCAGAGAATTCACACTGACTCCTCTTAGGCAGGGGGTTTTATAGGGAGTGAAACAACTCGATTGGTTGTGGGAGAGCAAGACTGCTATTGGGTAAGTTACAAGCCTTGACCTAGGACTTGGCTTGTTATTGGTGGGAATTACTTGCCTGCTATTTGTTGTTAAGGCTTAGCTGCTATTGGTTGTTAGGGCTTAGCTGCTATTGGTTGTTAGGGCTTAGCTGCTATTGGTTATTAAGAAGCTATGGTTGCAGCACCTTGTTTGCATACTGGGCTTTTTAAGAGAAAACCAGGCTGTGCAAGCAAGGGAGAAGGCAACATGCCCGAGCATGTCTGAGCTTGCTCGGGGCTTGTAAAAGGGAAAAAAGGAGCGCGGTGGGGGGGCGGGGGTTGCGTCTGCTGGGGAGAGGGGAGTGCGTCCCGGCTCCCCGCAAGGCAACCGGCCTTACACTGAGTAGCTGTGATTACAGGCATGCACCACCACACCCGGTCTGGTTTTTAAGCATTTTTGAGGAAAATGTATTTAGTAGGACCCCCACGTCAATAACATGAGGATGTTAGGAAATCATTGAGATGTGGTTGTATCCTGAAATTTGAGGAACACAACATGTGAGTGTTTGAGTCCTGAGTGAGAAGTCTAAAGAAGCAAATGGTGGCAGCGAAGGAGTGCACAGTTTGGAAGTATCTGCCTTCCTAGAATGTGTTGGGACAAAGGATGCTAGGGTGTTTTCCTTTTTTTTTTTTTTAACCTCCCCACCTCCTCTGGGTGTTTTCCATATATCAGGTATGGTACACTGTGAGAGGAAGCTGGCATAGAGCTGGGTTAGATCTTAACCTGCAGGGCCACTGGAAGAGGTGAAGAAAACTTGAAGAAAGCTGCAGGCAGACCTAGAGCACTTGTTCTCAACGAGAAGAATCTCTATTCAGGGGATATTTCACAGTGTCTAGAGACATTGTGGTGAGTCGGAGAGTAGAGAATGCATAGTGCTGTTGCCATCCATTGCTTAGTGACCAGGGGTGCTGCAAAGTATTTGACAATGCATGGGACAGCCCTGAACCAAGAAAGAATTGCCTAGTCTAAAAATGGCAATTGTGCGGATTTTAAGAGATTCTAAGCGGGTAAGGGACTAGCCGCAATCAAGATGCGTGATTCCTGCCTAGAGAATTGCAGGAGAAAGAGTGCACACCTGCCAGTCCAGGGAGCACTGAAATGAGCGAGCCAGGACAGTATTTACCAAGTGAGAACTCTTCTGCTTCCTTTATCTCCTACATTCTCCTGCTCCCACACAGGGAGTGCTCAGAGACTGCAATTAGGAAAACAGGGAAGAAAGAGTGCATGTAGTAAATGAGGAAGGAAAGAAGGAAAACAAACAAACAACAACAACAAAACAAAGCTTCTTGCCTATCCCCCCACCCTGCCGCTTCTATTAAAAAAAGAAAGAGCCCAGGCATGGTGGCTTATGCCCGCCTGTAATTCCAGCACTTTGGGAGGCCAAGGAGGGCAGATCATGAGGTCAGGAGTTTGAGACCAGCCTGGCCAACATGGTGAAACCGTCTCCACTAAAAGTACAAAAATTAGCAGAGCATGGTGGTGGGTGCCTGTAGTCCCAGCTACTCAGGAGGCTGAGTCAGGAGAATCTCTTGAAACTGGAAGGTAGAGGTTGCAGTGAGCCGAGATTGTGCCATTGCACTCCAGCCTGGGCAACAGAGCAAGACTCCATCTCAAAAAAAAAAAAAAAAAAAAACCTATCCCTCAGTGCTCTTCCACTTTCCAATCAGTATTTCACTTCCACTTTTATGACTTGAAGATTGGTAATGAACAAATCACAATCTCACAGTGTTTTGTGAGGACTTGTTTATGTGATCTAATATCACTTCAGAATGTGGGGATACTGGATGCCTGGCCAGATTTTCTAGGCTTTTGAAGCCTCTGACCAAACACTGAGAAATCCTTAAAATTTTCTTCAAATGTGATGCTATATGTATGTAACAGTGACCTTAAATATTGTCCTATATTTAACTATGAGATCCGTGAGACCTAAACTTGCTAAGGCCAAGACTGGTGTTTTACCATCACCTATCATGATTAATCCTGGACTCCAGGTTGATAATGCTTGGGAAGCAGGAAGAGAGGCAGTCATATTTAGGATTGTGTCCTCTAATTGAAATATGTTGCTGGAAATTTTTATAAAGATTCCTTCTTGTTCAATCAAGATAGTTATGTTCAAATTCTCAAATGGCTAATCCGCTTTCATTTTATTATGAAGTTCTATGTCAAGTCTGGGTCATTTAATTTAATCACCTTGGGATTAGGGGAGGTTGGCTATGTCTTCCCTCTAGGAAGGCTGGAAATGTCATTTGCTCTCAGGTCTCCTGACAATTTTAATGATGAAAAGGCACTGGCAGAATGTGGGAGAAAGTCAGTGCCCTTCTAAGGCATATATATCTGTCTCCCCAGTCAATCATTCTACAAAAGGGCACAAAGAACCTGGGGTACCAAGTAGTGGAAGCTGGGGAGGAAGCTTGAGACTCTTACAAGTGTTCTGGTTATCCTTTTACTTTCACCCATAAGACCCAAATGAATCTGTCTGAAATTGAGAGCAATGTCTGCATTCTGGGTCTGGAATTCTTATGATGATGACCACTACAATATTGTCTCCAATGGGCTTATTGCATCTGTTGTGACCTAGTATGTTGAATAAAATAAGCCTTCAGTCTTTATTCAGTTCATTTACTTTCCAAGTCTCGTTACCCAGAACTGACATACAATCTTTTCATTTACTTTTAACAACTGGTAAAGGTTGGACAGCAACTGACATGAACACATCCCCAAATTCTGTCGCACTGGAGCAGAAATGTTGCAAAATGTATTTGCTCCCAGAAAAGTTGACCTCTTTCATTTAATGTCTTTTTGTAGGCAGTACAAGCCCTCAATGGCCAGCAAACTCTGAGTCCTGAGGAATTCACCAACCTGGTGTTCCATAAGATCGATATAAACAATGATGGTAATGGAGCTACTCTTTACTGGATCACTTTTCTTTCAAAGTAGGAGATGGTGGTAGTGGGGCGTGTCATTTAGACAACAGCAGGAACCATTCAAGAGAAACCTAGTTATGACTTGGGCTTCGTAACTGGACCAATCCAATGTTCTCAGTGGGATTCAATTGAGTGGTGCATATTTATTGACCATATTTATTTCCAATGTGTGATGCTTGACTCATTGGGATATATAAAGAAGAGTAAAGAGTAGACAAGGAAATAATCGGAAGAATATAGGATGAAGTACATTCTGCTGTTTGCTCTGAGACACACTCTATTAATCAGTTCCTCTCCACTGGAGGTTTTCCATCAGCTTACAGATAAACTCAAGTTTTCTCTATTGTAGAAAACTTTCCTTCAATTATGCTATCTTCTTCTACTATCAGATTTTTTCTTCCTTTGGACTAAACATTTCTGGAGAAGAGTCCACCCTTGCCTCCATTTCTGCTGTTCCTACATTTTCTATCTACATTTCTACTTTTTCTGAACATTTGTCCATCAGCTCTTTCTACTCTGTACTCTAGGTTCCTGGTTAGCTCAGAGTAGGTATCTTTCTTCTTCAGAGGCAGGAGTGAAGAGAGAAGACACAGACAGCCCAAGAGAAATGAATACTTCTTATATAGCTTTGATATCGGCAAACAGGTAGGTGAGCATATTGACTTGAGATTGAGGCAGAAGATCTAGGAATGGTCCTTGAAAAACATAAAATTTGACATTGTTAAAAATATAAGATATTAGTAAAAGGTTTAAAAAAAATGGATAAGAGGCAGTGGCATGTCAATCATGGTTGTCATCTTTCCAAAACCCCTTCCGAAGGCATCAACCTGCCCACCATGCATCACCTTCTAGTGGACACGAGAGGGCAGTAGAGACCCATGTTCGCATGTTGAGTGTGGTAGGTTGTACTAGTAAAATGTGGCAGCTCAGCGTGGCAGGATTGGACGGTGAGGAGGCTGGGAGGAAGCTGAAATGCAGCCACTGCTGCGAAAAAGCCAAATGACTGGGCAAGAGCATACTGCTCAAGAAAGCAATCTGAAGATGCATCAGTAGAATGAATCTTCACTTAAGGACCTCCATCTAGATCTGCCTCTCCTGAATCTCATTTCAGTATGCTCACTTACTAGTATACTGAGATCAGATAATGAAACATGTGAAAGCTTGGAAGAAACACAGCCAGACTACCCAGAGTAGCTAAGGAGGCTAAGTGTAGCTAGAACAGGACCAGAGAGATGGAGAGTGGAGAGTCTGATGAGGCCAGTGAACACTTTATTTGGAATATGTTACTGAAAGTGGTGGCCATCAAATTAAGAAATGCTGTAGCTTTTCTTCTGTTTCACTTTGTTTTTAACCTTAGAGGTGCGACAGGATGGCAGGGATTGTTGTAGAGTAAATAATCCATTTCAGCCTGGGGCTGAAAGCACTGATGTAGAAGAATGAGTATTCTGGAAATAGGACATCACAAAGTTTTAAGACTTGGTTTCTGCAGTTACTTTCAAAAGGGTAGGTCAAGAATGTTTGACAATTTCCACAAACACTGCTTCTAGTTCTAGGAGTGAGGGGAATGGGAAAGTGAGCTTCCTTGGAGAAGTACGAAGATTTTGGTATTCTTAGGAAAAAACTAGGTTTCTATTAGTTTGAGGACACAGACAATGTATTCCGGAAAACATGAATATGATTCAAAACTTTTTGTTTACTATCCAAGAAGATTCCCCAAAGGCAAATTATAAGGAACCAATAAAATGGGGACTATGATTAGAAAGGAACTTGAAATAAAAGGGCTGGATTAAAAGAGATGTGAATTCAGAAAAGAGAAATTGTGCCTGGACAACAGCTGAGATTACTTGAAGTTAGAGATGGGCTCCTTGACCTACAAGAGTAAGTCAGTGACAGAAAAAAGGGGATGAATTATGATTTCTGGAATAGTTTATAAATCTGAATACATGAATTGTTTCCTCTTATAAAAACTTGTATTTTAAGTAAAAAAAATACACACACATCCACATCCATATCCATCCAGCAACTATGAATCACGATTTCTTAGCAAATGCTTATACAGAACTAAAACTGATAGAATTGGTTTTGCATAAAAATTATTGACAGCTGTTACATCGTTTCATCAAGAGACAGTTGGGGCATTCCACGCATCAAGAAAAAGGTGCTAACCAGTGTGCTGCTGAGACAGCACGGTGTAACCAAAGACAAGGAAGAGAAAGTCATGAACACATAAAAGGTTGATATTTGCAGCAGTACAAAAGGATTTGTCCAGTATTCGACAGAGAATAATATCAAGTGCTTCATTTACAGATAAAGGGGGAGCTAGCACCACAAGGTGAATGTCTATTCACATTTGCAAAAGCTCAACTATGTATACCTCAAATATAATTTTTTTTTTTTTTGAGACGGAGTCTCACTCTATTGCGAAGGCTGGAGTGCAGTGGTGCGATCTCGGTTCACCTCGACCTCTGTCTCCCAGGGTCAAGCGATTCTCCTGCCTCAGCCTCTTGAGAAGCTGGGATTACAGGCATGTGCCACCATGCCCAGCTAATTTTGTATTTTTAGTAGAGATGGGGTTTCTCCATGTTGGTCTGATTGGTCTTGAACTCCTGACTTCAGGTGATTCATCCACCTCAACCTCCCAAAGTGCTGGGATTACAGGCATGGGCCACCACACCCAGCTACCTCAAACATAATTTTTTATTGTTGATTATCATTGTTATGGAAACATCAGTGTTGATAGAAATTGAGATACTCAATTAAGTATACCAAATTGCTGTTGACTATATGCCAACATACATATTTTTTATTTCTCAAAATAAAAAGCAAGTACATCATTGTGCTGATAATCTCATGAATCTTGAAACCAAAAGTAAAGATGATCACAGCACACAACTAAAAGGACTTTAGGTATATATATGAAAATCCCAATTTGATTGTAAATTGTTTGCAAAAGAATGCTCATCACATCTGTTGTGACAGAAAAATACACAATTGTGAAGTATTCTAAACGTAATTATTATAATAACAAATCAAAGTTAGAAGGTTAAGCAAAATAAAGGTACAGAATTAATGCTAGATTTGTAACAAGATAAAGAACTATGAATTCCATGAGGGAAAGAACCATTTCTGTTTTGTGCACTTTGATATTTCCTATGCTGGCACACACTGGTGCTCTATAAATGACTGATATGAATGAGTGTCTGTTAAGAAGATGTCATAGAAGAAATAAAGAAAAGAGTAAATCAAGAAACAAGCACAATATGCAATTTTGTCTATAGGAAGAAAGGTATCTAGATTTTTTTTTGAAATTAACAAATATATGCATATATGTTGCAAACATCATAAAATATAAACCTGGATTGGTTAGCAGGAGTTAATTACCTATGGGAAGTCTGACCGGGTACCAGAAAGAGGTTAAAGGGGGATTTTTTTTCTTTTCATTACATCTTTCTGTATTGTTCTTTTTTTTTTATCATGAGCACATGTTATTTTTATAATTTATCAAAATAATTATATTTTGTATTACGAACAAAAGCATCAGGAAAGAGAGCTTGAAGAGACTCACAGAGGCAGAAAATTGAAGCTAAACATTCAATAATACTGAAAAATGAAAACAGAGAGGACAACAAGATGAGTCAGGAAAAATGATTAAGTGTTGAATTCTGCAGGCTTTACCACCAGGAGAATAGCAATGCGCATGCTACCATACTCTTTTAGGCCTCATTCCTGACATAACTGAAGGAGATTTATGGATGTTCACAACATCAAGTGCAGAAAGTGACTCAGCAAGTCTCAATAAGACTTATTGAGGCTCAATAAGGCTAAGAGCCAAATAAGGCGCAGGGATAAGGGAGACTTAGTTCCTCATGATAACAAATGGTGTAAGTGAGTAGTGACCAAAGAGGAAATGAAAAGGGTGGGGTTTTGTATTTGTTTTTGTTCTTGTTTTTTGAGACGGAGTCTCACGCTGTTGCCCAGGCTGGAGTGCAATGGTGCCATCTTGGCTCACTGCAACCTCTGCCTCCTGGGTTCAAGTGCTTCTCCTGCCTCAGCCTCCTAACTAACTGGGATTACAGGTGCCTGCCACCATGCCTGGCTAATTTTTGTATTTTTAGTCGAGACGGGGTTTTACCACCTTGGTTAGGCTGGTCTCCATCTTCTGCCCTCAGGCGATCCACCCACCTCAGCCTCCCAAATTGCAGGGATTATAGGCATGAGCCACTGCGTCCAGCTAAAAAGGGTGATTACTGAGCAGATATTTTGGGTAAAAAATAACAAGGACAGGACATAAAGAAATTTTATTAACTAACAAGAAAGACCAGTGCTTTAGACTGCAACATTGTGAAAAGCCACGAGGGGCACATTAAATCAAACTGGGAAACTGAGAATTACCAGGAGATAAGAAAGAATTGAGTTTCCATGTAGAGGAAGCGAAACTACTGCATGCTACAGCTTTCCTGTAAAATGCTGCTAAATGCTTCTAGTGCCACCTTGCTAATAAACAATACCGTGCCATTCAAAATCTTCACCGGCATCCTCCCTTAAAAACTTGGTTATTCTCATCTCCCGAATCTTCTCCACCCCATCTTTGCTAATTTTCCAGCCGCAGCCCAATGTTTTATGAAGTTATAATGAAAAGAAACGAGAATTTAAAAAATTCCTTTACACAGGCTGATTTCTTTTAAAACCAGGATGACTTCTTTATTGCTGAAATGTAGGTATGCACAGTAAATTCTGCCTTTCTTGTGGCGGTGGGGGTTGTGTGAAAGAGAATATTTTGTTTTGTTAGAAAAGATTATTTAAAATGTAAATGGGAAGAAATGAATCATTTAGGAATATCAACAGGGTAACCAGATTGCAAAAACAGGACTAAGTAAAATATTCCTGGTAGCTATTCTATTACTAATGAGACTCCTGAAATTGGTAGTGAGTGATGAAAGAGTACCAGTGATACTGTCCCCAGACGTACAGAATGTACCCACCAATAAAACAAACAGCCCTAAACAACATAGATTCCAATTACATATATTTATATTTCAACAATATAAAAATAAAATCGTGCACTTTCCAAATAATGTCCTATGAAAATTGAGATGTGTCTTTATATATAAAACAAAGTAATCAAAACTCAGTAATGATTTTAGAGTCCTTCTGAGTCCCATGATCTCCCACTCTATCATCGCTCACAGGCTTTGGTTTTTGCTGGTAGATTCTTTAGTGGGAAGCTTCTGGACCGCCATAGGTGATCCTTTCTAGGAAAATCCAGAAACCGTTCTTTAATTTGTTGGGGCCTAAATCCACAGTCAAATTAAAGCAGAATAGGAAGCAATGTTAAAGAACACCAGATAAAGGAAGGCAATTAGTCAGTGTGTGCCTTCTGAGCACCTACCATACGCATAGCACTGGAGTTGGCTATAGTGGTGGTAGCTGAGTGGCAGCAGAAATGGTAATTGTGGTTAGGGCTTAATAAATGTGATGAATTAATGAATGAATGTTGAGTGCTAGAAAGAAACAGTGAAGAAAATTTCAAAAGAAATAATTTAGATGTAGTAAATATTAAGTTTGATGATTTGGAACAGAGGTTTTTTTTTTTAATGGTAAGTGGTTAGTAACATGAAAAAAGTTAATATACGGAGTTCACAAGTGTTTTGAAGAAAGTGAATGCTTCCATCTTTTTTCTCTTTTCCATGTCAGTAACCCACATTGCTTTTCAACTGAGACCACTACTATATCCCAGTTCTTTCAGATGCTGCCTCTTCTATTGCCAGCAGTTACATCAGAGAAGTTTTATAACTAAGCAGTCATAACAGTCTCTAGCTCCTCCAGCTCCACTCCCACTTTTCTTTTGGTCATGCTGAGCCCCAATAAATTTGAAAAGTCTTTGGGGTTGGGAATTTACCAACTGTGATTTTCTTTTGCAAAGGGCGGTTATTCTGTGATCACTTGAGGTTCCCTGCCCCAATGCCACTGACCCATGTGACTCTCCCCAGTCACACACGTACCACTGCTTAAAGTGCAATCTTCTCTACTCCCTATGGTTTATTCCATGATTGTACCTTTTCTGTGATACACGTGGGGCTCTACTCCTGACTGCTATTAAACTGGAGTTTTGCACAGAACTTTCTTTGGCATAAGCAAAATATAAGGAACACCGATTAGGTTTTTCTCTTAAAAAATGCATTTTAGCCGCTGGGCAGGGTGGCTCACGCCTGTAATCCCAGCACTTTGGGAGACCAAGGCGGGTGGATCACGAGGTCAGGAGTTCAAGACCAGCCAGTCCAAGAGGGTGGAACCCTGTCTCTACTAAAACTACAAGAATTAGCCAGGCAAGGTGGCAAGTGCCTGTAATCCCAGCTACTCAGGAGGCTGAGGGAGGAGAATCACTTGAACCTGGTGGGGCAGAGGTTGCAGTGAGCTAAGATTGCACCACCGCACTCCAGCCTGGGAGACAGAGTGAGACTCTCTCTCTCTCAAAAAAAAATGCATTTTAGCATTTTTCACTGAAACCAAAAGGGAGGTGTTTTTGAATATATGACCATTCATACTGATTGATATTTGAATCGCTATTGTGGTATTTTAGCTATTTTGTCTTCTCCACGAAAAAGTATAGGTACAGCATAACAGCTGACTTAAGTCCCTGCTGACTTCCTTTCCTGAGTGAACTTTCTCCAGTTCCTGAATGCATTCAACCCATCTTTGGCTGATCTACCCATCCGCAAACCCTACTGGGTACAGTCTCTTTGAGATCAGTAACTGCATCTGTACCCTTCAACTTGAACACACTCATACTCATAATCCCAACCCAAATGATTTGTTTCAACAGATAATTTCACCTCCTCCACAAAACGTTTCAAAGTCATCTCATGGGGTGAAGGTAGTAGAAAAACACAGCAGCCAGGATACATGGATAGAAGGCAATAAATGTATAGCACTGGGCTGGCCAGCACAGACCTAAGGCATAAGTCAAGGTGGTAAGGTTAGGACTCAAAAACCAGAAAAACAGAAGAGAACTAATGACCAATAATAATATGTGGAATGAACACATGTTTAAGCTTTCTCACAGTTTTAGACAGTCCCAAGAATTATTTCTTCAGAGAGAAGAATATTAAAAATAGCCTCGTGAATAGTCATTTTGTCTTGATCTTAAAAATCTCTAAGAATATTGAAAATAGCCTTGTGAACAGTCATTTTGTCTTAATTTTAAAAATCTCCAATCTATCATGCTCCTAAGACTTGGTCATATCTTCAAGATTAAAAGTTTACAAACCAGTACTGTGCAGTGATATAATTGTATATGTGCTCTTATTTCATCCAGGGTATTACCCGATGTTCTCAACTGAACATAAAAATAGATTTTATTTATTATCTTTATTTTCACTGGTACCTCCACCACTGACTTTTTTTTTTTTAATGAAGATCTTCAAAGACCTTAGAGTCTGGTTGAAGGAAAAAATATCAAAAGAATATCAACAAACATACCAGTGAGTGTACTATTTGTGCCAGTGAGTAGTATAGACAAGGCTTCTTAACTGTGTGTCTATTATTTTCCAGGAGAATTGACTTTAGAAGAATTTATCAATGGCATTGCAAAAGATCAGGATCTCCTGGATATTGTTTACAAGAGCTTCGACCTCTCCAATGTGCTGAGAGTAATCTATAACGGGAAGGAGCCAGACACGGAGACAGACTCCTCCAAATTTCCTGACAAGGCTGGTCTAGGGAAGGTGAAAATGAAGTAGCTTTGAGAATACCTTTCCCAGTTATCAATGAGCACAACATTTCAGTAGAGAAGAAATAGAATCTTCCCCATGTACATGCTGTTGATTTCAGGTCTTTGTTATAATTCATATAGGCTTGTGAATATAGCATTTATTTTAATCCAATAGAGACTTCTGTAAAGATCCTAAACAGATGCATTGTTGCTTTTCTGTGCTCTCTCTGCAGATTAAAATATAATGATTAAATTGAAGGATTATCTCCATACCTATCCATTCAAAATAGAACTCTCAGGTGTGTTTCCTTGTGCACTTAATGTACACCTTGAAATAGAACTGGATTATCTGGAAAGTGTCTCTGCAGTTGAGCATTCTTAGATTAAACATGCCTGTGTTAAATGTGTTTGCTGCCTCTTGGCTCCTGTTGCATCTGTATATTATAAATGACCGAGTTCTGGTTTATTTGAGAAACTTTTTTTCTTCACCTGTTTCTCATTCGTGAATGCTGTCTTGCACTAGTATTGATGCTCTGCTTCAGAAGAAAAATTTTAAGCTGTGTAGTAAAAGGAGAAAACTTCAGGTTGGGCAGTGAGAATGTTTCTGTATGATTTGTTATAAATCTGCATCCAGTTGTGCATGAAAATGCGATGTATCATCTGTAATTATTATGCCAGTTGGAGGTTTGATCAGAACAGCAGACAGCCAGGCTATGCAACAACAAGCACTTGACATTTGAAACAGTCCTGACATTATAGCTCTGACATTTCATTTTTTATATCCTTTCCAAAAAAATGAAATGATGAATGGGATTTCTTGATGGGTTAGAACTTTTTAAGTTTTGAGTTCTATATCACAGGCCCATTAGTATGTCTGTCAATGACTGGCTTTCTTGTAGAAACACAGCGGAGGTTTCTAAGACCAGATGTGAACCATCCTTATGTCTAAAGCTTCATAATTAGGCTTTCATATTCAAATCTGGGTTAAAAACACACAACTGGAAGACTACAAAGACAGAGCTGGACTGTCCGTTTCTTCCTTACAGCTGTCCGAGCAGATCCATGGAGAAATGGAGGCATGAAGGAGATAACTGGCAGTAGAAATGAAGTATAAATGGAGGTGAGAAAAAGTAATAGGTGAACTTTTAGATGAAGATATAGATGGAGGTAGAAATGTCCTGGGATTTTTTTTTCCAAAAGATTTCGAGGAGATTCACAAAGATATATGCAATGCAAGATAAAATGTTGAAATAAAATTATCACAGATAATACAAAAAAAATTATTGTAGCCATGGTGACACGAAGTTTTTTGTGATGAAAGGTGGGGTGCTCTTTAGATTCTGAGCCTCCTAGAAGTGAAAAAGGAAACATCATCAGAAGAGCCATAATATCAGCAAGGTAAGCAATCTAACAAAATTGTGTTGCCGGATGAGATAATACCTTAAACTGCCCAGTGTTCCACGTATTGTTAAGATTTGTAAATGCAAGGTATTAGGATAATGCTAAACACAACTCATTTTTACTGTGGCTTAATCTTTCTCAGGGTATCAACCTATTTAGGGAAAAGGCAGCAGTTTCAAGGCAGTAGCTGTTGCTGCCCAAGTCCACCCTTCTTGACTTCCGCTTACAGAATTCCCACCCAGTGCTTTCCTCCCTGGCCTGGCTATTTTCACTACAGTGGCACCATTCTCACTCCAGGCATTGAATTGTATCCATGGATCCTTTCAACTCGGTGACTCTGGAGCTTCAACATCCTCCTCTTCACCCATCTTTCATGGGCACTCAGGCCCTTCTGTTCCTCTGCCCCAGGACTCAACCACCTCCACATGCCCCATTCAGAGGAAAGAGGAGAAGGTGACGGGAGAGTACAAGGAGGCAGCTGGAAAACTAGCAGGAGCAGCAGGCAGCAAGTTGGAATACAAGAGAAGGGCTTTGGGGGTCAGGCAAGCCTGGGTCTGAATCAAGTTCCATTAGCATGTTCTAATAGCATGTGCTTTGTGGCTCTGAGGAAATGACATAACTTCTTTGAGACTCAGCTACCAGAATTAAATGGGGATAACAGCAACATAACTGGGCTATTAGGATTAAATAAGTCCACTTGGCAAAATCCAAAGTAAGTACTCAGGGCATGTAGAGAAAGAAAAGGGTGAGTTTCCCACCTTCAACAGGATTGACCCTTCAGTCAGTTGAGATCCAGTCAAGGAAACACAAGGAGACCACACTTGTATTAACAGAGAGAATGTAATACAAGGAATTGATCTAAAAGGCATTGGAAGGCTGGAAATGCAAAGAGAGGACACTGAAATAACAGAACTAGCAATGGCAGGAAGCAGCTACCATCCTAGGCTAGGGAAGCAGAGGGAAGAGGTTGGGGTTATTAGAACACAGAAGCTTGAAAGAAGAGACCTGGGCCCCAGTTTTCCATGGAAGGAACACAGGGTGCCTCAGAGGAATGGAGGAAAAGCATTGCAATCAATGGTCACTGACAGGACAGGGCTGTTGCTGAGGCAAGGCTGTCAGGAACAGGACGGAGCAAGTCCTTCTACCTCCTTCTGCCTGGCATTTTCCCTGTAGCACTAGCTATGGGCTGAGCCTATGGGGAAACAGCTGCCCAAGGAGGATTATCTGTCGGGCTCCAGCCTAGCATCACAGAGCCTATGACAGAAGTATGGGCTTGGAGCTGAGAGTTCATGACTTATTACCAGCACAGGTGGAATGGGTAGGACGCGCCAAGGCGACACCCTCCAGACATCCTTATCATCATAGGTAGCATGTTAAGAGCATCCAAGCTCGGCTTTAGTCCAGGCCCCGCCTCCCACTGTCAGCGGCTGCTCCTTGAATGAAGCCTGGGTTCTCCTAGCATGAACAGAGAACATTTTAGCTAGAGAAGTTTTTTTTTTTTTTTTTTTTTCCTCACTCTGTCGCCAGGCTGGAGTGCAGTGGCGCAATCTCGGCTCATTGCAACCTCCATCTCCTGGGTTCAAGTGATTCTCCTGCCTCAGCCTCCCAGTAGCTGGGACTATGGGTGCATGCCACCACGCCCAGCTAATTTTTGTATTTTTAGTAGAGACGGGGTTTCACAGTGTTGGCCAAGATGGTCTCGATCTGTTGACCTGATGATCCGCTTGCCTCGGCCTCCCAAAGTGCTGGGATTACATGTGTGAGCCACCGCGCCCAGCCAGAAGTGTTTGTTTAAAGCAGAAGAGTGGATAGGAAATGGCTTAGGTGTAGCAAATGTTTCCTTCATTTGTCTTTCCAAAATCTGTTGGTATAACAGTTATTCTGGAAATAAATGAGAAGATGTGGTTTGTTTAACACTGAATGCATGACTCAGAGGCAGATGAAGAGCTTAGTGCATTAAAGAAACAGTGTGAGTGCTGGAGAGAGGTAGCAAGCTATGCTTCCCCCTCCCCCAACTATATTAGAATAACCTTTAAAAATGAAAATGAAATACAGAAAAGTCTGACATTTAAAATGAAGCTAGGGTCCTGTGCTTGCGCAAAAAATCTAAACCATTAAAATTGGGTGGACAGGGAATAGCTTTTTCAATACTCAGAATTTGTTTCTGGGGACAGCTGCAGGTAGGCAAAATTGAATGTTGAAATTAAACCCCGAGAATACCAAGTTTTCTCAGCAGAATGACACACAACATTGAGAAAAGTGTTTAGAGAGGCAGAATGGCTTGGTGAACAGTGTGCTGGAGTGAGCATTAGATTTGGATTCTAGTGACCTTTGACAAGTCACTTTAGCCCTGAGCCTTGGTCCTCTCGCTTCTGAAGTAAAAGAAACAATCACTGAATTTCCTTCCACCTCTAATATTGTGTCATTCCATGAGACTCCCACAATGCAGGAAATGATGCCTTAGTACCTCAAAAGGATTAATCGTTTATAAACAAAATTGAAGAAAATAATTTTACATCTGATGCAAATTGCAAGCCCAGATTTCTTTGGACTCTTCTGGCCACTGAGTCTCAGGTTGCTACCTATGGACTGTATGTCACAGGTGATCACTCTTGTCCCTACACCTAATTCTGAGTGCTCTTCATCAAGCATGGAATGGCAAGCCAGTGACAGGCTGTCTGCATTGAAGTCACCTGGAAATCTTTCAATATGAGAAGAAATGTGTATCTCTGATAGTCATGGTGATTGTAATGCATGATCAGGTAGGTGTGGAAACCATAACTCCTCACATCTCTTTCAGAGTCCCCCCCCCCCCATGGTTGCCATGGAAATGGCCAGAGTTCCTCCACACTCTATCTCCTAGGATTGACTTTAAAGTACCTTGGGGCCATGGAGTCCTGCAAATTTCCTTTGTGAGATATAGGAAAAAGGTCACAGATTTCCATTCATGCAGATGAATTTAAATCTTGTCTCCATCACTCACTAACTCATCACCCTGGGTAAGTCATTTTACCTTGATAAACCAGCATTTCCTTACCCATGAAATGATATTTCAGATATTTGGTTGGGTTATTGTGCACATGACATGAGCTAACACACAGAATCGTCTAGCGTGGTGCCCGGCCTTCATCATGAATCAGTGCATTCTGGCACCTTCAACCTTTAGAATCTTTAAGGCCTCAGGTACATGAAGCTAAAGTTGCTTCTTAGGGAATATTTCCCAGTGTGACCTAGAGGAAGGCTATGTACTTGTCCAAAACACTTTAATCTCTTGGCTCTTGAGTCACATTTAATTGGCCATTCCAATGAGGTCTAAGAATATCACCATCTATAAACAATTATCTTTGGATGGACAAAATCTGTCAAATACCAACAAGCCCTTTCAACTGGCCCTCAAACTATACCATCACTGGAATAAAGATTATGCCAATTTTGGATTTTCCCCTTGCTCTTAAAATGGCCCTGAGCCCTCACCTGTTTTCATGCAAAAGTCTTTCAATTAGATGGCATGGCTGGCCTCTATTCCACCCATGAATATTACTCCAGCATAGATATTTATTTCTTCCAACCATAAACTTCACATTTCTGTAATAACTTACACTCTTAAGGAGCATTTTAAGAAATGTAACATCAAAACTGATAGCAATTCATTAAGATAATTTTGATATATATGCAGCTGTTATGACCATCATTTAATATCTATTATTCAGATCAGTATATATGAGAAAATTGAATTGAAATATATCTAGAGTTTGACCCCTTTCTGTACCAAGCCATCACCTCTTACACTACCAGCCTGCTCTAGGTTGTCACTGTCTCTCACCTGGATTATTACAGCAACTTCCTGACTAATCTCCCTATTTCAACCCTTGTCCCTCCACAATCTGTTCTCAATAGAGCAGCCAGAGTGATCCAGTTAAAGCATAAGGCACACTGACTTGATCTTTACAAACTGTATGAATATATCAAATTATTACATGTACCCCAAACTATGTACATTGATTATGCATCAATTTAAAAAAGAAGAATCTTACTTATAGATAAAACATACATTAACACAGGAAAATGTTCATGAGTGCTTGCCAAGTGAAAAAAAATTATGCTATCATAAAAATACACAGTATTGTTTTTAAAAAGCATAAGGCAGGGCTGGGTGTGGTGGCTCACACCTGTAATGATGAATTGTGGGAGTTGAAGTTGTGAATCTCTAGTTTATTGATAGTTCAGGATGCAGTGGACATGGAGATATGTTGTCCAGATCCCTGTTCAAGGAAGGATTTGCAGTCAATCACAGAATGTTTTCAGCAGACCTGCAACTGCCAGCCCCTTCTGTGATTGCTTCCGGTACAAAGCTGCCTCACTCAAGGTTATAGCCCTGGATGGTAGGAGTGAGTGGCCTACATTCACTAACTAACTGATCAATGGCAGAGTATAAAGGCCCAGCTATTTTGGACCAATACTGAGCACTCTAATGGCCATTTTAGCTCCAGAGCCATCCAGTGAAAATCAGCTGAGGCTGTTCAGACTACACAGTGGCTAATATTCCCCTTTCCCCTGTTTCCTTCTTTTGCTTTCCATAGATATTGTTCAAGGGTCCTTCATAGCAAACATTCTGCACACTCAACCCTGTCTGGGAATCTACTTTCCAAAGAACCCAACCTGTGAGAGTGATCATTCTGTTGTAAAGTGATATGTGTATTCCTGAAAAGCCAAATGTTTTGTAAAATTGCACACTAAAAATAGCCAGCCTTATGGAAAACATAGGATTGGGGACAAACTTTTCAGAATCTATCCAACTGTATAAGTGGAGAAACAATAAAATCAACCTTAACAGTTAATCCCCAGTCACAATCAGTAGATCCCTATAGCCTTAAATCCTGAATCCTGTTTTCTTCATCAGGGCATCCTCAGGGCATTCGCTTCCAGTAGAGACCAGCCTCATCAAAATTAAAAAGAAGGAATAGCTTTTTTTCATCAATCACTTTTTTTTAACCCAGGGGAAAATATATCCTTCACAGCTGCTTTATCTGCACTCACAGCTTCACCAGATAGCTTAAAGGATGGAAATGAGTCAGACGAGTTACTTCTTGGACTGAAGGAAAGCACTCCCGCAGGATTTTCTTTTTTCTTTTTTTCTGTCAAGGTCTTCATATGTTCCTAAGACTTTCTCTTTAATTATCAGAAAGCTTGTCTTGATCACTTCAAAATACTAATAAGATACAAAAATTTCATGTAGGAACCAACACGGCTTCTGTGCTATACTGACATCAATCTCTGATTATCATTACAAACACAAGACTTGAAAGAAATAAGACTGATGCTGGTTCCAGGTCTTTGCTATTGTGAAACTAACATCGTACTCCAGAACCTAAAGTAAAATTTAAATAAATAAATAAATAAATAAAAATAAATAAGACTGATGTGTTAGATTTTTTAAAGGAAATTCCATTTGTGTATTATTTCTATTAACATTTACATAATGTATCTATATGAAAGAGAAATACTGAGATGAAAATCAAGTATAAAAAATAATTTCGCATAAGCTTGGAATAACAGTCACAGCACAATGTTTTTTCAAGTTCCTGGGCATTAATTCCTAGAGAGAGAATTATTTTTTTGTCCATTTATTATAATTTATAGATTTACTGATCCACCATTATCTAAGTTAGTCATACCCACCTCTATGATATGAACGTGTTCCCTCCAAATTCTAGTGTTGCCAAGGTGATAGTGTTAGCAGGTTGGGCCTCTTAAGCATCAAAAGGTGATTAGGACATGAGGGCTGTTTCCTTATTAGTGGGATTGAGGCCCTTATAAAAGTGGCTTCACATTGTTTGCAGCTGTCAGAAGGCTTTTGCGTTCTGCTCCTGTGACTGCAGCAAGGGTGCTCTCTCTTGACCAAGAGCCACTGCCTCAATCTTGGACTTGCCAGTCTGCAGAACTGTGAGTAAATAAATTTCTGTCTCTTCTAGAGTACCCAGTCTGCAGTATTCTGTAATAGTAGCGCAACACTGTTCTTGTATCCTCAGTTCTTTCAAGGAATAACTGTGTACCAGGCAGAGAGAGGATTCCATTCTCACTTGGCTTCCCCAAACTGTTTTCTGGTATCCAGACTGCAAAACAGGTTTAAAGGAAATAGTTTGGTGCAATAGAAATACATGACTGTCAAACTAAATGTGGACTGAAGAGATGTGTGTACCTGCTTTGGTGATGTGTTTTAGTTGAAATCGTTCTGACAGACTGAGAGGCAGAGGACAGCTTGCCAATGTTCTCTGACTTAAAGTAACTACAGTCAGGTTTACAAAAGATCCTGGGTAGGCTGTTCTACTCTAGCAAGCAGTTCATTTGGTGTGAGATGCTTGTGAGAATTAGGCTATGACTTTGGTGGAGACTTTGTGTAAGACAAACAACATCTTTGCTGATTCTTGGCCCGCAGATGACATTTTCCTGGAGAATCCTTAGGTTGTTTGGGCTCAGTGTTTTTGTTGCCCCTTACCTCTCTCTATATATATTTAAAATTTATTTTATTCTCAGATAAATAGTTTTTCTTCTCCAAAGGGGAGTAGATTTTTGTTTTTGGTGGTAAAGTTCTGATTTAGCACTACCTGTCTCATATTGATAGGTGTCTCAAAAAGTAAATCTACATGAAAAGCCAGCACTGTATGTTGCTACAAACTCTGAGGAGTAGATAAATATAACTCTCAGCCCACACCATCAGGCTGGAGAGGACGTAACATCATCTTTCTAAAAATGAATGTGAATTGTTTTCAGGTTACTACTCTTCTGGGTAATGAAAATGTAATCTTAATTTAGAAGCTCTTTCCCATCCTCCTCTTTTGATCTATCTAGGAAACTTACTAAATAGCAATATATAGGAAGGTGAAACCCGGTCTTTATTTTTATTTATTTATTTTTGAGATGGAGTTTTGCTCTTTCGCCCAGGCTGGAGTGCAGTGGCAATCTCGGCTCAATGCAACCTTCACCTTCTGGTTTCAAGCAATTCTCTTGCCTCAGCCTCTCGAGTAGCTGGGATTACAGGCACCTGCTGCCACGCCCGACTAATTTTTTTATTTTTAGTAGAGACAGGGTTTCACCATGTTGGCCAGGCTGGTCTTTGAACTCCTGACCTTGTGATTCACCCACCTCGGCTCCCAAAGTGCTGGGATTTCAGGCTTGAGCCACTGCACCTGGCCCAGGACCTGGTCTTAATTGCCGTATTAACAGCTGACTTCTGTTGTAATCAGTGATCATCATCAAAATATATATTTTAAATGTCTAAAAGTAAAAATGGCACAGGCAAAAACAACCAAAATGGGTGTCTGCAGTAACTACTTAACACAAACAAGAACCTACTGAAGTTCTTGTTCTTCTGATCTGCAACTATTGGTCTACCCAAGCTACAACTACATCTTTTTGCCCCTGATAAAAAAACCTTTTCAAGTTTCTGTGCCATATCCAAGTGTTTCTTGGATGCTTTAAATGCAGTATGCTACTCCTATTCCACTTTCGGCCATGGAAACTGTGCCTTCTCTACTCCTCTGTTCCTTAGGACATGGTAAAATTATGATCCTTGCATCTTCCTAGAGGTAGTCAAGAATCTGTGCAGAGAGCCAGTCAGTTACCCTGGCCTTCAGTTCCTTATTCTAATCAAGGTTTAAATTAGGTTTGGATTAGGTTAGAGGTGGGAGTCAGGGACCAGAAATGGTTAGAGTACAGATAATTTTTAGAAATACATCTCAGTTTCTAATTTTGTTTTCAACGTTCTCCTCCTTTTCTGGTCCAAAGACATTTTCTTTAATAGAGGGGGCTGCAGTCTGTTGCTCCATATATCTTCCCAAATCTATGGTTTAGAGTGAAATTTTTATGGTCTGGGTCCTTCAAGACTCTTAGGCCTTGGTTTTTGACAACCAAGAGTTGTTTTTTTTTTTCCTGTTCTGTTTCATACCCACTGAGGCAATGAAATGCTGCTGACTAAACAAAAGAATGTTCACAGGATAATAAGGAATACAAGAAATGGCAAATGTATGGCTAGTCTATATTTCGATATTTATTTAGAGTGTCTGCCTTAGGCACCTGACCCCTCTGTCAAGACCAGACACAAACATCTCAAGCATGAAAACAGCCTTCCTCCTTGAAAGCCTGCCCAGTCTTCAGATTGAGCTATTAGAAAGTGATTTGTTAGCCAGATGCACACCTGTGGTCCCAGCTACTCAGAGGCTGAGGTGGGAGGATGGCTTGAGGCCAGGAGGTTGAGGCTGCAGTGAGCCATGATTGCACCACTGTACTCCAGCCAGAGTGACAGAGTGAGACCCTATCAAGCAACACAAACAAGTGGACTTCCCTGAGACATTTTCCTGTCTCAGGGCGGGAACCGAGGTGAGGAGAGAGAGAGAGAGAGAGAGAGAGAGAGAGGGGCACTTGTTATAATGATCTGAAATCTGTCTCTGTATAACTTCCACAGGGGCAGACTGTTTTCCTGAGAATATTAAAGAGAAAGGGAAACAGTCACTCTTACAGTATTGCTTTCTCTCCAGGTCTCTCTTCAAATAGCGTCTTCTGTTTATCACCTTACCAACCCAAAGGCAGAACCCAACCCAGGATGTAGAGTGCAAAGTTTTTGGAGTCACAGCGTTCTGCAGCTCTTCTGTCATCAAATTCCTGCCTACGACTTTCAATTCGCAGTGTGGGCAACCACCTCTTAATCGGTATGCCTCACTGTCCAGTCACAAGACCAATGGCACGTGTTTGTGGGAGGCAATGTATTGGTCAGTGGAATTCAGTATCCTCCACAGGCCATGGGAGGATCTACAAGGCTGTATGTAATCTGGCTTTTTCTTTATCTCCAGGCTCAACTCACAGGACACTTCCCCTGAGCTTTCTCCGCCCTAGGCACTCACCCTTTTTTCCATTTGTCTTTGCTGTGCTTCCTCTTAACATAGGGCATTTGCTCTGCTAGACTTACCTTCAGAAATAACTTTTTCCCTCTTTGTCTGGTATTGCTCTTCTTCACAGTTTACCTCAAATGGTATAGCTTTGGAAATTTTCCCAATTTCCCTCCCAAGCTCCTTTGTCTTTCTTTTTCTAGAGTTACTGGTTTGCATTTCTATGACTATCCATTTCCCTCACTCTAACAGTTTGCAGAGGGCTGGCAATTGGTAGGCACTGCACAAAAGAATTGTTGAATAAATGAACTGAGAGGTCATACCTATATGTAAAGCTAGATCCAAGCCCGCTTACGCAGCAGGCCCTCTCCACTCTGTCCTACCTGTTTTCATCTCTGCATGCTTCCCTTTCCTCTTTAATTGCAGTGCCCGCTGCCAGCAGGCACTAGAATCGAATAAATGGATAAATGCGTGTAGTTTTATTTTTCTCTTCCAAAAGGCCAATTACAGTCTGTGGTGATGATTATCCCACTGAGTCACCCAGACCTTGTTTAATGAACAACATGAATCTGCAGGGACATGCTGTTTCCCAGAATTGGGGTCAGAGATTGCAAAGATGAGCTGCAAAAAACCCACAAAAGCCAGTCATAGTTTTTTCTCCAAATGTCATTTATTCTGCTTAGTGATATTTACAGTGTATCCTGTCATTGTAATAACACACCAATTAATGGGGAAAATGGCATCTCATTACCCTATGAAATAATAAAGAGTTTTAGGATTGGCTGGATGTTCTCAAAAGCTTGTAATCACAAACTCTGCTCTTATTCTGTTTAAAATGGAACTTACTTTCAGATTAGATGTCATTATAAATCCTTTGACATACAACTGTTCTTCAGATGTAGCTCATTTAGATTGTGTAAAACATTACTAAACTTTCATTTTTCATGAAAATCATTATTGCCATATATCCAGCTATGTTAATTTGAATATCTAAGGCAGACTTAAATTCTTAAGGAAATTTTTATAAGTGGTGATGCTTTCTCAGTTTTCTCAGGGTTTCTTAGAAACCCTACCAAGGGCTAATATTTAGGAAATATTATTTATTCTGACCAGTTGCTTCTTTTGAAAGATATTACTATACATTCTAGTGGTACAATTTTAAATGATAATATATTATTTTAATCACAAAAAAGAAAACAAAAAACCCCCACAAAACATTTAAGAGGGTAAAAAGGTGACAATTTGGACATGAACAGCTTACTACCTAACCAACACAATTTTCTTTCTTTCTTTTTTTTTTTTTTTGAGACAGAGTCTAGCTCTGTTGCCCAGGCTGCAGTGTGACAGCATGCTCTCGGCTCACTGCAACCTCCGCCTCCCAGGTTCAAGCAATTCTCCTCCCTGAGCCTCCCAGGTAGCTGAGATTACAGGTGTGCACCACCATGCCCGGCTAATTTTTCTATTTTTAAGTAGAGACAGGGTTTCACCATGTTGGTCAGGCTAGTCTCGAACCCCTGACCTCGTGATCTGCCTGCCTCAGCCTCCCAAAGTGCTGGGATTACAGGTGTGAGCCACCACGCTGGGGTAAACCAACCCAATTTTCATTTCCCACAGCTGTAATGGAAGCTGCTAAAGCTAAGGAAGGCCAGGTGTGGTGGTGCACATCTGTAATCCCAGCACTTTGGGAGGCTGAGGCAGGTGGATCACTTGAACCTGGGAGCTTGAAACCAGTCAAGCAACATAGTGAAACCTTATTTCTACCAAAAATAATAATAATAATAAATTAGCGGGGATTGGTGGCTGCACCTGTGGTTCCAGCTGCTAAGAAGGCTGAGGTAGGATTGCTTGAGCCTTAGAGGCTGAGGCTGCAGTTAGTCATGGTTGTGCCATTGCAGTCCAGCGTGGGTTACAGTGAGACTCTGTCTATAAAAAAGCTAAAGAGTAAGACATATTTATAGGGAGATGATTTAAAGTAAGCTAAAAAAGTATAATAGTTTATTTGAAATTGAACAAAAATAAATGAGGCAGGAATTTTGCTTTTGATGCATACATTTTGTTTATAATATAATCTACATGACCGAGAATCCACATACAAGTATGGATATGAGAACCATTCTGCTAATAATACAATTACACAAAAAAGGATTTAAAAGGCAAAAATAAGTCACCATCTGAAGCATTGATCCCTTTAATCTTTTCTCAATACTGTTCATTTGAAGGGGAAAAGCTCTTTTGGTGGTTTACATTTTTACTTAGCAAGATAAAAGTATGAAATGTACTATATAAAGAAGATATGGTGATTTGTTCAGTGATTCTGTTCAGTGGTAATTTAAGAAGGATGCTATTGAAAGCAAGCAGCTTGACTTCAAATTTTATTTCTGCTATTTGGATTTTTCCTAAAGTAATCTAAAAAGGTAGATTGGGACTCAACCATAAGTTTTGAGGGCCTAAATCCCACATTCTTTTTATTTTTTTATTTATTTTTTATTTTTTATCAGCCCTTTAATTTTAATGTGGGGTAGGTTATGATAGGTAATCAAGGTTAAGACCAGAAGTAGGAAAGTGAGTTTTGGGGGTCGGGGACAATGGAAAGATTGGAAGAGACACTGATAATCAAGAGTTGCATATGAAATATGTTCTTACACACAAACTTTACATGGCTGTTCTTTTTCCCTGTTGATGGCTCACAACTTCTGTTTTGAAAAAATGTAAAACTTGTGCATTAGCAGTGAATGTCCAACATAATTAACATATTACAAATAGTTCAATGATCTCTTTGAAAAATAATTGGTGACTATACAATAAAAATATATAGCTTTCTACACTGCCTTCATTTCTAAGTTAGTAAATGTATTTTTTTGCCCCTCTAGGGCAAGATTGTCCATTAAAACATCTACTCTTTGCCTAATTTCTATTTTAAAAATTGTTTAGTATTTTCAACTACATCCTTTTAGGGAAAAATACATTTCCCCAAAGTTAGTGTGGTCACAGCTAGCATACCTGTATAGTGATCGAATAACCAGTTAAAATGCTAAGGTCATATTAAATGAGAAAAATAGAATGTGTTAACTTGTTTTGGGTTCTTAATGTTTTAAAATGCAGGTACTATGGTAGAAGATCAGTTGTTTCTCTGTGACTTATTAGGCTCACCTTTTGATTGAAAAGGTTATAAGGAAAACACAACTAATGTTTTTAGTTGTTCTTGAAGCTCAAAGAAAAGGAAGTCCCTAACCAAATCAGATTACATGAACTAGAGTGCAAAGTTATTTTCTACAATTGCATTATTTCCTACTAAGTGAATACCAAGTGGTTTTTTTTCTTTCATTTTAGAAAAATCACTTTGGCTGGGTGCGATGGCTCATGCCTATAATCCCAGCACTTTGGGAGGCCAAGTTGGGCAGATCACAAGGACAGGAGTTGGAGACCAGCCTGGTTAACATAGTGACACCCCCTTCTCTACTAAAAATACAAAAAAATAGCCGGGGAGGGGTGGTGGGTAGGTGGCAGAGACCTGTAATCCCAGCTACTTGGGAGTCTGAGGCAGGAGAATCACTTGAACCCGGGAGGTGGAGGGCAGTGAGCCAAGATTGCCCCATTTCACTCCAGCCCAGGCAACAGTGTGAGACAAGGTCTCAAAAAAAAAATCACTTCTAATAGAAACAGAAGTAGCAGCAGCAGCTGTAATCCCAGGTACAGCTGAATACCCCTTATCCTCGTAAACAAAAATGGTGTGGGAAAGATGCTTCAAGATTAATATAACCATAGGCTCCAATGAGCTTACTGCCTAGTGCATTCCCTAGGTTGGAAGATAAGTCTAGATGGCTCTTTCTTGCTTGGACAGTGGTATGATGATGTGGGCAGAGACAGAAAGAATAACTTATAATTGTATTCTTCAGTTCCTCAATTATCTATTGTATATCGTAGACTCTGGGATATACAAGGAGGCAAGGTTAATAAAGCCAGACATGGACCATGCCCTTTGGGAGTTTACAAGCCAGAAGGAGTTATTGACCAAGTAAATTACATTATGAGTATAAAATTGCAACTCTTAACAAGCACTAGGAAAGGGCCAGACCAATTCAGCTCAAGGTTTTACAAACAATGTTAATTCAGTTATTAATTCAGTGAACATGAAGGACATTACCTGGCCACTTTCAGAATATGTTTGAGTTCTTGGAAAGGCTTTATTTCAGTGCCTCTCCTTGTTTTGCAAAGGCGTTGTTGTTGAATTGGTGCAAAAGCACAAGGAGGTAGGATTATGTAGGTTTTTCATTATCTGGAATAAAAAAATTTTTTTTGAAAGAAAAAATATTTAATTCTATTTTAAATTAATTATAATTACTTGCCAATGTTGGTAACAGCACAACTTCAATCCTGGATTCAGATTGCTTAACACCACTTTGTTTCTTTTTCCATACTGATTTTCATGTATTTGCTTTTTTTTTTTTTTTTTTTTTTTTGAGAGAAAGGAAGAGGAAGAGATTTTAGAAAAAGAGAGAAAAGGAGAAAGAAAGAAACTGCAAGAGAAAGAAAAAAATGAAAGAGAAAGAAAGAGGAAGAGATTTTAGAAATAGTGAGAAAAGGAGAAAGAAAGACACAGCAAAAGAATGAAAGAAAGAAAGAGGAAGAGAAAGAGGGAGAGAGAAGGGGATTCTTGTTTTATTGCCCAGGCTAGAATACAGTCTAAAAATGGGTATTAAAAACCTATTTTATGCCAGTAATTGTGTTTA
>CAUYQU010017947.1:0-60442 GCA_963574635.1 Cheracebus regulus | reverse complement strand
CCTGTGTCCATGTGTTCTCATTGTTCAACACCCACCTATGAGTGAGAACATGCGGTGTTTGATTTTGTGTTCTTGTGTCAGTTTGCTGAGAATGATGGTTTCCAGATTCATCCATGTCCCTACAAAGGACACAAACTCATCGTTTTTTATGGCTGCATAATATTCCATGGTGTTTATGTGCCACATTTTCCTTGTCCCGTCTATCATTGATGGGCATTTGGGTTGGTTCCAGTTCTTTGCTCTTGTAAACAGTGCCTCAATGAACATATGTGTGCATATGTCTTTATAATAGAACAATTTATAATCCTTTGGATATATACCCAGTAATGGGATTGCTGGGTCAAATGAAATTTCCATTTCTAGGTCTTTGAGGAATTGCCACA
The DNA here is from genome assembly GCA_963574635.1 of Cheracebus regulus. NCBI lineage: Eukaryota > Metazoa > Chordata > Mammalia > Primates > Pitheciidae > Cheracebus > Cheracebus regulus. The sequence goes on along the minus strand of CAUYQU010017947.1, from coordinate 60,059 downwards.
CTCTCTTCCACAATGGTTGAACTAATTTACACTCCCACCAACAGTGTAAAAGCGTTCCTATTTCTCCACATCCTCTGCAGCATCTGTTGTCTCCTGATTTTTTAATGATCACCATTCTAACCGGCGTGAGATGGTATCTTAAGGTGGTTTTGATTTGCATTTCTCTAATGACCAGTGATGATGAGCATTTTTTCATATGTTTGTTGGCCTCATAAATGTCTTCTTTTGAAAAGTGTGTGTTCATGTCCTTCGCCCACTTTTGAATGAGTTTGTTTGTTTGTTTTTTTCTTGTAAATCTGTTTTAGTTCTTTATGGATTCTGGATATTAGCCCTTTGTCAGATGGCTAGATTGCAAAATTTTTTTTCCATTCTGTTGGTTGCCATTTCACTCTAATGATTGTTTCTTTTGCTGTACAAAAGCTCTGGAGTTTCATTAGATCCCATTTGTCTATTTTGGCTTTTGTTGCCAATGCTTTTGGTGTTTTAGTCATGAAGTCCTTGCCTATGCCTATGTCCTGAATGGTTTTGCCTAGGTTTTCTTCTAGGATTTTTATGGCGTTAGGTCTTATGTTTAAGTCTTTAATCCATCTGGAGTCAATTTTAGTGTAAGGTGTGAGGAAGGGGTCCAGTTTCTGCTTTCTGCACATGGCCAGCCAGTTTTCCCAACACCCTTTATTAAACAGGGAATCCTCTCCCCATTTCTTGTTTTTGTTTGGTTTGTCAAAGATGAGATGGTTGTAGATGTGTGGCATTGCCTCTGAGGCCTCTGTTCAGTTCCATTGGTCTATATCTCTGTTTTGGTACCAGTACCGTGCTGCTTTGATTACTGTAGCCTTGTAGTATAATTTGAAGTCAGGTAGTGTGATGCCTCCAGCTTTGTTCTTTTTGCTTATAATTGTCTTGGCTATGCAGGCTTTCTTTTGGTTCCATACCTTCATCCTCCTTTAAGGTGGCTTTTTCCAGTTCTTTGAAGAGGGTCATAGGTAGCTTGAAGGGAATAGCATTGAATCTATAAATTACTTTGGGCAGTATGGCTATTTTCACAATATTGATTCTTCCTAACCATGAGCTTGGAATGTTTTTCCATCTGTTTGTGTCCTCTCTTATTTCGTTGAGCAGTGGTTTGTAGACCTCCTTGAAGAGGTCCTTTACATTCTTTGTTAGTTGTATTCTTAGGTATTTTATTCTCTTTGTAGCAATTGTGAATGGCAGTTTGCTCTTGATTTGGCTCTCTTTAAGTCTATTTTTGGTGTATAGGAATGCTTGTGGTTTCTGCACATCGATTTTGTATCCTGAGACTTTGCTGAAGTTACTTATCAGTTTCAGGAGATTTTGGGCTGAGACAATGGGGTCTTCTAAATACACAATCATGTCCTCTACAAATAGAGAAAATTTGACTTCCTTTTTTCCTAATTGAATACATTTCATTTCTTTTTCTTGCCTGATTGCTCTGGCTAGAACTTTCAATACTATATTGAATAGGAGTGGTGAGAGAGGGCATCCCTTTCTAGTGCCAGATTTCAAAGGGAATGCTTCCAGTTTTTACCCATTCAGTATGATATTGGCTGTGGGTTTGTCATAAATAGCTTTTATTATTTTGAGATACATTCCGTTGATACCTAGTTTGTTGAGAGTTTTTAGCATGAAGGGCTGTTGAAGTTTGTCGAAGGCCTTCTATGCTTCTATTGAGATAACCATGTGGTTTTTGTCTTTGGTTATGTTTATGTGGTGAATTACGTTTATGGACTTGGGTATGTTGATCCAGCCTTGCATCCCTGGGATGAAGCCTACTTGATCGTGATGGATAACCTTTCTGATGTGCTGTTGCAATCGGTTTGCCAGTATTTTAACGAAGATTTTTGCATCTATGTTCATCATGGATATTGGCCTGAAGTTTTCTTTTCTTGTTGAGTCTTTGCTGGGTTTTTGGTATCAAGATGATGATGGTCTCATAAAATGATTTGGGAAGGATTCCCTCTTTTTAGATTGTTTGGAATAGTTTCAAAAGGAGTGGTACCAGCTCCTCTTTTATGTCTGGTAGAATTAGGCTGTGAAGCCTTCTGGACCTGGGGCTTTTTTTGGTTGGTAGGCTATTAATTGCTGCCTCAACTTCAGCCCTTGTTATTGGTCTATTCAGGGTTTCAACTTCTTCCTGGTTTAGGCTTGGGAGGATGCAAGTGTCCAGGAATTTATCCATTTCTTCCAGGTTTACTAGTTTATGTGCATACAGTTGTTTGTAGTAATCTCTGATGATGGTTTGTATTTCTGTGGAATCTGTAGTCATATCCCCTTTATTGCTTTTTGTTGCATCTATTTTATTATTCTCTCATTTCCTTTTTATTAATCTGGCTAGTGGTCTATCTATTTTGTTGATCTTTTCAAAAAAACAGCTCCTGGATTTATGGATTTCTTAAAGGTTTTTTTGTGTCTCTATCTCTTTCAGTTCTGCTCTGATCTTAGTTATTTCTTGTCTTCTGCTAGCTTTCGAGTTTTTTGGATCTTGTTCCTCTAGCTCTTTCAATTTTGACGATAGGGTGTCCATTTTAGATCTTTCCTGGCTTCTCATGTGGGCATTTATTGCTTATATTTTCCTCTAGACACTGCTTTAAACATGTCCCAGAGATTCTGGTACATTGTGTCTTCATTCTCATTGGTTTCGAAGAACATCTTTATTTCTGCCTTCATTTCATTGTTTATCCAGTCAACATTCAAGAGCCAGTTGTTCAGTTTCCATGAAGCTGTGGAGTTCTGAGTTAGTTTCTGAATTCTGAGTTCTAATTTGATTGCACTTTGGTCTGAGAGACTGTTTGTTATGATTTCCATTCTTTTGTATTTGCTGAGGAATGTGTGGTCAATTTTAGAGTAGGTGTGATGTGGGGCTGAGAAGAATGTATTTTCTGTGGATTTGGGGTGGAGAGTTCTGTAAATGGCTATTAGGTTTGCTTGGTCCAGATCTGAGTTCAAATCCTGGATATCCTTGTTAATCTTCTGTCTTGTTGATCTATCTAATATTGACAGTGGAGTGTTAAAGTCTCCCACTATTATTTTGTGGGAGTCTAAATCTCTTTGTAGGTCATTAAGAACCTGTATTGGGTGTGTATATAATTAGGATCATTAGCTCTTCTTGTTGCATTGATCCTTTTACCATTATGTAATGTCTTTCTTTGTCTCTTTAGATCTTGTTGGTTTAAAGTTTATTTTATCAGAGACTAGGATTGCAACTTCTGCTTTTTTTTGCTCTCCATTTGCTTGGTAAATCTTCCTTCATCCCTTTATTTTGAACCTATGTGTATCCTTGCATGTGAGATGGGTTTCCTGGATACAGCATACCAATGGATTTTGACTTTTTATCCAACTTGTCAGTCTCTGTCTTTTGATTGTGGCATTCAGCCCATTTACATTTAAGGTTAATATTGTTATATATGAATTTGATCCTGCCGTTTTGATGCTAGCTGGTTGTTTTGCCCATTAGTTGATGCAGTTTCTTCATTGTGTCGATGCTGTTTACCATTTGGTACATTTTGGGGTGGCTGGTACTGGGTGCTCCTTTCTATGTTTAGTGCTTCTTTCAGGAGCTCTTGTAAAGCAGGCCTGGTGGTGATGAAATCTCTAAGCAATTGTTTGCTCATAAAGGATTTTATTTCTCCTTCACTTATGAAGCTTAGTTTGGCTGGATATGAAATTCTAGGTTGAAAGTTCTTTTCTTTAAGGATGTTAAATATTGGCCCACACTCTCTTCTGGCTTGTAGGGTTTCTGCCAAGAGATCTGCTGTGAGTCTGATGGGCTTCCCTTTGTGAGTAACCCAACTTTTCTCTCTGGCTGCCCTTAGCATTTTTTCCTTCATTTTAACCCTGGTGAATCTGACGATTATGTGCCTTGGGGTTGCTCTTCTTGAGGAATATTTTTGTGGCATTCTCTGTATTTCCTGGACATGAATATTGGCCTGCTTTTCTAAGTTGGGGAAGTTCTCCTGGATTATATCCTGAAGAGTGTTTTCCAGCTTGAATTCATTCTCTCCGTCACATTCAGGTACACCTATCAAATGTAGATTAGGTCTTTTCACATAATCCTATATTTCTTGGAGGGTTTGTCCATTTCTTTTTACTCTTTTTTCTCTAATCTTGCCTTCTCATTTTATTTCATTGATTTGATCTTCAATCTCTGATATATTTTCTTCTGCTTGGTCGTTTGGCTATTGAAACTTGTGTATGTTTCGCGAAGTCCTCATGTTGTGTTTTTCAGCTCCATCAATTTATTTATATTCCTCTCTAAGCTGTTTATTCTTGTTAGCATTTCCTCAAACCTTTTTTCAAGGTTCTTTGCATTGAGTTAGAACATGTTCTTTTAGCTTAGAGAAGTTTCTTATTACCCACCTTCTGAAGCCTGTTTCTGTCAATTCATCACACTCATTCTCCATCGAGCCTTGTTGCTTTGCTGGGGAGGAGTTGTGATCCCTTGGAGGAGGAGAGACATTCTGGTTTTGGGTGTTTTCATCCTTTTTGCACTGTTTTCTCCCATCTTTGTGGATTTATCTCTTTGTGGCATTGGTAGTTGGTGACTTTCAGATGGGGTCTCTGAGTAGACGTCATTTTGTTGATTATGAAGTTATTTCTTTCTGTTTCTTAGTTTTCCTTCTAACAGTCAGGCCCCTCTGCTGTAGGACTACTGGAGGTCCACTCCAGACCCTGCTTGCCTGTGGATCACCTGCAGCAGCTGCAGAACAGTAAGGGTTGCTGCCAGTTTCTTCTTCTGTTATCTTTGTCCCAGATGGATACCCACCAGATGTCAGTCTGAGCTCTCCTTTATGAGATGTCTCTGGATATATGGGGGTCGGGGAGGTGCTTTAGGAAACAGTCTGTCCTTTATAGGAGCTCAAGTGCTGAGCTGTGAGCTGTATTGTTCCATTCAGAGCTGCTGGGCAGGTACGTTTAAGTCTGCTGCAGTGGAGCTCATAACTGCCTTTTTCCCCAGGTGCTCTGTCCCAGAAAGGCAGGGCTTTATTTATAAGTTCCTGATGAGATGCTGCCTTTTTTCAGAGATGCCCTGCCTGGTGAGGAGGTAGTCTAATCACAGTCTGCCAGCAGAGGCATTGCTGAGCTGCCGTGGGCTCTGCCCACCTACTATGTGAACTTCCTTGCAGTTTTGTTTATAGAGGTATAGAGATTCCTCGGTAATGGCGGTCTGCCTCGGTAATGGCGGTCTGCCTCAGTAATGGCAGACTGTCTCTGTAATGGTGGACTGCCTCAGTAATGGTGGACGCCCTTCCCCCTACAGAGCTGGACCATCCTGGGTCCAGCTGTGCTTGCTGTGAAATTCTTAATACAGAGCATTTCAGATTGCTGGTCTTGGTAGGGGTGGGACCTGCTGAGCCAGATCACCTGGCTCCCTGTTTCAGCCCCCTTTTTTTCAGTTGAACGGGCAACTCTGTCTCCCAGGTGTTCCAGTCACCAGTTGAAATGGTGCCCAGATTTGTGTGAGTGTTTGTGTGGAGACCTGCTGCACCAGCTGAAACAGCCATGCTAGAGACTCATGGCACTTTTCCACCCAGGAATCTCCTGGTCTGTGGGTAGTAAAAATTTGTTTGAAATGCGGTGATCACTCATCCTCTGCGTTTTCACTGGGAACTGCAATCCAGAGCTGTTCCTATTTGGCTATCTTGGATCCCCCCAAAGTGAATTTATTATATATACTTTATGTATACAATGTGATGTTATAGGATGCATATAGATAGTGAAATGGTTACTCTAGGGAAGCAAATTAATAGCTAATCATCTCACATACTTAACCTTTTTTGTTGCTTTTTGTGGCAATAGCAGTTAAAATCTATGCATTTGGCAGGAATCTCACATACGGAATAATTTTATTTTATTACTTATAGTTTTCATGTTGGACATAGATCTCTAGACTTGTTCAACCTACATATCTACTACTTTACATTCTCTGACCTACATCTTCCTGTTTCCTCCCTCCAACCCTGCCCCTAGTAACAACTGTCTCTTCTCTGTGTATTTGACCCTTTTGTTTGTTTTTCAGATTCTACATATGAGTGAGATCATGCAAGATTTTTATTTCTGTGTCTGGCTTATATTCTATATTGTATATAATATATACCACATTAAAAAAATTTTTTGTTATACTTTAAGTTCTAGGGTACATGTGCAGAGCTTGCAGGATTGTTACATAGTTACACACATGCCATGGTGGTTTGCTGCCTCTATCCCCCCATCACCTTCATCAGGCATTTCTCCCAGTGTTATTCCTCCCCAATCTCCCCACCCCCTGCTATCCACCCCAGCCCCCTACCCCCAACAGACCCTAGTGTGTGATGTTCCCCTCCCTGTGTCCATTTGTTCTCATTGTTCAACACCCACTTATGAGTGAGAACATGTGGTGTTTGGTTTTCTGTTCTTGTGTCAGTTTGCTGAGAATTATGGTTTCCAGATTCATCCATGTCCCTGCAAAGGACATGAACTCACCCTTTTTTTTTATGGCTGCCTAGTATTCCATGGTGTATATGTGCCACATTTTCTTTATCCAGTCTATCATTGATGGGCATTTGGGTTGCTTCCAGGTCTTTGCTATTGTAAACAGTGCCACAATGAACATACATGTGCATGTGTTTTTATAATAGAATGATTTATAATCCTTTTGGGTTGTAATGAGATTGCTGGGTCAAATGGTATTTCTATTTCTAGAGCCTTGAGGAAATGCCACACTGTCTTCCACAATGGTTGAACTAATTTACACTCCCACCAACAGTGTAAAAGTGTTCCTATTTCTCCACATCTACTCCAGCATCTGATGTCTCCAGATTTTTTAATGATCACCATTCTAACTGGTATGAGATGGTATCTCAATTATACCACATTTTAAAATCCATTCATTGATGAACACTTGGGGTTGTTTCCACATCTTGGCTGTTGTGAATAATGCTGCAATGAACATGTGAGCGCAGGTATCTTTATGAGATGGTGATTTCATTTACTTTGGGTATATGCCCAGAAGATGAATTACTAGGTTATGTGGTGGTTATATTTTTAATTTCTGTAGAAACCTCTTTACTCTTTTCCAGAATAGCTGCACCAATCAACAGTCCCACCAAAAGTGTACAAGGGTTCCCTTTTCTCCACATCTTCTTGCCAATATTTGTTACCTTTCAACTTTTTGATAATAGCCATCCTAATGGTTGTGCAGTGGTACCTTACAGGGTTTTAATTCGCATTTTCCTAAAGATTAATAATATTAAACACATTTTATATCCATGTTGACTATTTTTATGTCTTTCCTGGAAAACTGTCTATTCAGGTCCTTTGCCCATTTTTAATTAGATTATTTGTTTTTCTACTATTGAGTTGTATATGTTCTTTATAGATTTTAAATATGAAAACCAATACCACACCATCTTGATTCCTATAACTTTATGATAAGTCTTAAAACCACAGTGTGGTATTGGCTAAAAGAAAGACACATAGATTGAGAGAATAAAGCTAATATAATAGCAGACTACAGATTGGGGAAAATATTTACGAACTATATATCTGGTAAGGAGTTTTAATATGAATCCTCTTACTTTGTTTTCCTTATTCAAAATTACCCATTTTTAGTTCTTTTAGGTCTTTTGTTTTTCTACATAAATTTTAGAATACCCTGTCAATTTCCAAAAAGAAATATTATGTTGGGATTTTGATTGGGATGGCATTGAACATATAGAGCAATTTGAGAAAATTGACAACACTGAGTCTTCCAATCCATGAGCACAGTTACATCAATCATTTTATAAGCTCATTTTAGTTTCATCAAAATTTTGTCAAATTCAGCATCAAACCTTGCACATATTTAGTTTTCACCTAAATATTTCATGTCTTTTAATGCTAGTGTAAATGACACTGTTTTCTAATTTCAGTTTCCAGTTATTCACTCATAGTATCTAAGAAGGCAGTTTATTTTCATACATTAACCATAACTCCTTATATACTGCAATCTTACTAAACTCACTTAGTAGAATCTTTTCAAAAAGTTTTATTTAGATAATTTTAATGAGCACAAGAGCAGTTTTGCTATATGGAGATACTGTATAGTAGTGAAGTCTAGGTTTTAGTATAACCATTACTTGAACAATGTACCCATTAATATCTCATTCCTCTTCCTGCTCCCACCCTGGACCCTTATGAGTCTCCACTACCTGTTATTCCATAATCTATGTCCACATGTACTCATTATTTAGCTTCCATCTGTAAGGTTGAACATGCAGTATTTAACTTTCTGTTTCTGAGTTCTTTCATTTAAGATAGTGGTCTCCAGTTCCATCCTTGTTGCTGCAAAAATATATGATTTCATTTTTTGTGTACATTTGTCACCTAGCAGATTCTTTGGGATTTCCTATGTAGATAATTGTGTTGTTTGTAAATAGAGATTTCTGTCTTCCTTTCAAATCTCTCTGTCTTTTTACTTTTTCTGATATTATTACACTGGCTAGAACCTTCAGTATTATGTTGAAAATGAGTGGTAAAATTAGACCTTCTTGCCTTTAGTCTCGATATAGGAGGAAATCCATCATTCTTGCATTATTATATATATATATATATATATATATATATATATATATATATATTAGCTGCACGGTGTTCTATAGATATCCTTAATTCAGTTTCAGGATGTTTTCCCTTTCCCCTAGCTTTCTGAGAATTTTTATCGTGAATACATTTGAAATGTTGTCAAATGCTTTTTCTGTACTTATCAAGATGATCATATGCTTTTTTTTTTTAGTCTTTAAATGAACTAAATGATACTGATTAGTTTTCAAATGTTGAATCAACTTTCACACCTGGGATAAACTACATTTGATTATGACATATCCTCTCTTTTATTTATTACTGAATTCCACCTTCTAACATTTTCGTAAAGGTTTCTGAGTTAATTTTATGAGGGTTGTGGGTATATAATTTTTATTTTTATGATGTCTTTGTCTGGTTTTGATGTCAGGGTAATTCTGACCTCATTTAATAAGTTGAAAGGTGCTTTCTATTTTCTGGGAGAGTTTATGTAAAATTAATTCTATTTGCCAATGAAGCCATCTAGGCCTGGATTCTCTTTGTGAGAAGGTTTTTAAACTATAAATTCAATTTCTTCAATAGATATAGGGCTAGTTATTTGTTTCTTCTTGAGTGAGTTTTTGTAGTTTGTGTCCTCTGAGGAATTTTCCATTGCATCTAATGTTTGGCATAAAACCTTTCATTATATTCTGTTATTAGTCTTTTAATGTTAGTTGGCTCTGTAGGAATGGCCCCTATTTTATTCCTGATATTGATAATTCTATCTTTTTTCATGACTACTCTGGCTAGAGTTTAAAATGTTTTTCATGTATCATTTCAAAGAGCCAATTTGGATTTCATTGCTTTTCAAAACCATTGCATTTCTGTTTCAATTTTAGTGATTTCTGCTCTTTATTTTTTCCTTACTTTGTTTACTTTGGATTTAGCATTCTCTTCTTTATTTGATTTCTGAATATGGAAGCTTAGGTTATCGATTTTAAACATTTCTTCTTTTCTAATGTAAGCATTTAAGACCTTAAAATTCTGTCTAAATACCGTCTTAGCTTCACTCCACCAATGTTCATATGTTATATTTTCATTTTCATTCCATTCAAAATATTTTCTGATCTCTTTTGTGATTTCTTCTTTGACCATGATTTATTTAGAAGAATATTATTTAATTTTCAACATTTTTGGTGATTTTCCACATATCTTTATGCTTTTTATCTCTAGTTTAATTCTGTTGTGGTCAGAGAATATTTTATATAATTTCACTCTTTTTAAATGTATTGAAACTTGTTTTGTGCTTGATACTATTATTTACCTTTGTGGATCTTCCAAGTAGACTTGAAAATAATGTCTGTTCTTCTGCTTTGGGGTAGAAAGTTCTTTAAATGTCAATTAGGCATATTTGGTTGTTAGTGTTTTTCAAGTCTCTCATATAGATTTTTAACAATTTCTGTTCTACATGTTTAGTTACTTCAATAAGAGTGTTAACATCTCCAGTGATAATTCTGGATACTTCTATTTGTCCTTTTTGTTCTACTGATTTCTCTTTTCATCTGTTTTGAAGCTCTGTTGTTGGATGTATACTCATTGAGGCTTTGTGTGTCCTCTTGGTGAATCAACTCGTTTATCATTATGAAATGTCCCTCCATCCATAGGAATGGTGCTTATTTTAAAATTTACTTTGTCTAATATTTGTCATGCAGTTTTCTTTGACTAGTGTTTCCATGCTGTATTCTTTTCCATCCCTTTACTTCTAGCCGATATTATTTTTAAAGTGGATTTTCTATAGATATCATGCAGTTGAATTTTGTTTTATCCAATCTGACAAATCCCTGGCTTTGGATTAGATTGCGTAGATCATTTACATTTGATGTGAGTATTGCTATATGGGTTTTAATCTACCATCTCACTGTTTGTTTTCTGTCCCGTCTGTTTGCCTTTACTATTTTCCTTATTTTCTTACCTTGTTTTAGGTATATTGAGAATTTTTAATGTTTTTATCTTATTTCCCCTAGTGGCTTTAGCTATATATCCTTGTTTTATTTTTTGGATGGTTTTTCTAGGGTTTACAACATATGTCTTTGCTAATTGTAGTCTACTTTCAAATAATATCATACCACTTTACTTACAGTGTAAGAACCTTACAACAGTATACTTCCATTACTCTTCTCCTGTTCTTTGTGGTATTATTTTCATATACTTTATTTTAACACATGTTATAACCCCTTTGGTACATTATTATTTTACTTTAAACAGTTATCTTTTTAAACAACTTTATTATGAGGTAAAATTTACACATAATACAGGGCACCCATTTTAAGCCCAGTGTGATGAGTTTTAGGAAATTTTTATAGCTGCTTGACTATCACTACAATCCAGTCTTAGAACCCTTGCATCACCCAAAGCGTGCACTCATGGCTGTTAGCAGTCAGTTTCCACTGCCCATCCTGCCATCCCCTCAGCCTCAGGCAACCACTGATCTGCATTCTGTCTCTGTAGTTTTGCCTTTTCTTTACATTTTAAATAAATGGAATTGTATGGTATATAATCTTGCCTTTGTGTCTGGTATCTTTCATTTAACATCATGTTTTTAAGTTTCAGCCATGTCATTCCATGTGTCAAGAGTTTATCCCCTTTAATTGATAAGTAGTTTTCCATTGCATAAATATATCATTTTTACTTTTTCATCCAGTCATCAGTTGTTAGACACATAGAAGTTTTCCAATTTTTGGCTATTATGAATAATGTTACTATAAACATTCATGTATAAATCTTTGTGTGTATATATATATATATATACACACACACACACAAAGATTTATATGTGAATATATATGTATATTTATATGAATATACATGTAAATATATAAATATATACATGTAAATGTATATAAATATACATTTATATAAATATATATGTATATTTATATTTTTATGTGAATTTATATGTGAATATATATATTTATTTATATATGAATATATATATACACACGTATACATATATACACACACAAAGATTTATATATGAATGTTTATAGTAACATTATTCATATATATACCTTATTCATATAGATACACATACATTTGTGTAGACATACATACATATATACTTTTTGGTAGGGACTTAGGAGTGAATTGCTGAGTTGTATAAGTGTATATTTAACTTACCGTATTGCAAATGAAACTGTTTTCCAAAGTAGTAGTACCATTTTTATTCATACTATCAATGAATGGGGTTCCTGTTTCACCCAAACTTCAGTCCTTTTGATGCTGGTCCTTCTAGTGGTTATGGAGTGGCATCTTATTATAAATTTTAACTTGCATTTCCCTAATGACTAATAATTTTGAGTATCTTTCCATCTGTTTATTATTTATAACTCTTCATATCTCTTCTTTACTAAAGTGTCTCTTCAAATCTTTTGCCAATTTTTAATTTGTCTGTTGGTCTTTTATAATTAAGTTGCAAGAGGGGTTTTGGAGGTTTTTTTTTTTTTAAAACTAAATCTTAAATTCAAGAACTTTTGCTAGATTTTACCTACTGTAAATTCTATCCAGTGTAATTTCTTTTCTGATATTGTATTGTATACCTCTAAAAGTTCCATTTGATAATTTTTTGTTGTGATTATAGAAACACATAGCATGAAATCTACTATCTTAAGAAATGTTTAAGTGTACAGTACAGTATTGTTAACTATATGCCTATTGGTGCACAGCCAATCTCTAGAACTTTTTCAACCTGTGTGACTGAAACTCTATACCCATTGAACAACAATTCTCCCCACTGAGTTCTCTATACCCTATGCCCCCGGCAACCACTATTCTACTTTTAGCCTCTATGAGTTTGACTACTTTAGATTCTTAATGCAAATGGAATCATGCAGGATTTGTCCTTCTGTGATTAGATTATTTTACTTAGTATTGTGTCCTCAAGGTTCATCCATGTGTTAGCTTTGACAGGATTCTTTTTGGCTCTCTTTTGTATCTTCCGTTTTTTCTTACCTTCTAAATTTATAAAGAATATTTATAATCATTGCTTTAACATCCTTGTCTGTTAATAATATCGTCTTTACAATATCTGAGTCTGTTTTTATTTTTTTCATTTTTACAAGTTATATTTTCAGGCTACCTTGTATTTCTGCCTTGTATTCCTGATAATTTTGATTGGATGTTGGTCATTGTGAAATTTACATTGTTGGATGATTTTGTTATGTTTCTTCAAATAAGAGTATAGAGTTTTGTTCTATCTCATAGTTAAGTTACATTAAATCAATTGCATCCTGCAAAGGCTTGTTTTTAAACATTTTTTAGGCCGGGTCCAAGATATCTTTAACTCCACTACAAGACAACACTCTTCTGAGGCTTTTAACCAATGCCCTAAATATTATGTGAGTTTCTCACTATGGCTGCTGAAAACATGAACTATTATAGTCATGTGTGGATTCTGAAAATTATTCAGCCAACTGGTCTTCAGTGTCTTTTCCCCCAAGGTTCATAGAGTTTTCCCTCACAATTACTCAGCAAACACTCAAGGGAACCTCTCTGGAGATCTCTGGAACTCTCCTACTGCTCAGCTCCTACATTTCAGGTATGCCACCTTATAATTCTAGACACACTGAACCTTTTGATCTCTGTCTGCTCAACTAAGACAGAATGCTGAATCCTCCCTGCACTGCATCCTGGAAATTATTTCTAGACAATAAGCTAGCATCATCACACAACTCACCAAATTTGTCATGTTAGAGAACTCAGTAATGCACTTCCAATTTTCCAATGTTTGAAAAAAAAAAATTTTCTTCATAGCTGGTCCAGTTTTTCTTCTTGTTTAAGATGGAAGAATAAATCCAGTTCCTGTTACTTCATCACAGCTAGAAGCAGAAATCTGTGTTGGAAGCTTTGGATTGGAGAAAGGATGTGATCTGACATATATATTAACATGACAGGACTGCTGGGTTAAAAGTTGACGATAGAAGGTAGGGAATGATGGTGGCAGGAGTTAGGAGTTTATTACTGTAATCCAGTCCAGGAATGACGGTCTCTTGTGGTAATGGCAGACATGAAAATAAATGGTTGGATTCTGGACTTGAAGAAAAAATAAACAGGATTTGCTGATTGTTTGGATGTTGAGTAAGAAAGGAATGGAGAAATGAGGGGTAATTCCAAGAATTCTGGCCCAGTTAACTAGAAGGATGGGGAGGTTGTTGCAAAGAACAGTTTCAGTAAAGTGTTAGGGAGAAATTCTGGAAGGGGCGGGTTTAAGCAAGATTGAGAAGAGAGGTATTGGACACAGTGAGGATGGACAATTCTCATGAGGAGTTTGGCAAATCTCATCTCAGTTCTCAAGAGACTCACAGTCTAACTGGGGAAGGAGGAAGATGTGTAAGAAGATGATTACATTAATGGAAGGAGTGTAATGATAGAGGTTTATATAGCCACAGGTCAAATGAAGAAGTCTTTAATATAGTAAGGGAATTAATAGGGAAGGAAGTATAAAGTGCTTCACACATGTGTGGATGTGTGGGCCTCAGGGAGAAAGACTGGGACACTGTGGTCAGAGGGAGGAGGCAGACAAGAGCATCTGTGAAAGAGAGAAGAGCATGGTAGAAGTTCACAGGTGAACTATCAACTCCTCAACACTTTCAGGAAACTGAGTCTCCATAGCTCAGCGTAAGGTGGGAATAGGAATTGGTGAAGAATGAAGCAGGAGATAAAGGCAGGGAAGAGAACAGTTCCCAAAGATCCTTCTTTACTATGTGTGTTCCTCAGACTTTAAGTAATGTAAGTAATGGCAAGCCCTCAGAGGCTCTGGAAAATATGACTGGACGGGAGTTCAGCGGGAAGCCAGTTAAGGGGCCCAGGTGACAGGTATGGGGTGGAGGGGTGGATCTTACAACATATGAAGTCAAAAAATTAATAGGTCTTGGTCAGTTGATGAATGTGACATAGATTAAGAGGAAAAAAGGGAAGAGCTAAAGATAACATTTAGCCTTTTGTTCTAGCCATCTTGGTAGATGATGGTGACATTAGCTAAACTTTGGAAAGGGAAATGTATACAATAAAATATTTTACAGAAATGTGCATGCCTTCAATGAGATGGTGGCTCCAAGGGTTAGAGGGGCTTTAACTTCCTACCCTAGTGGTCTTCATCAGCTCCACTCCCTTGACTTGAGTGACAGCAAAAAGCTTAAAAGTTGTGGGAAAATATCATGCTGCCTATTCAAGGTAGCTTTCATAGCAATCTTCTAAGGAGATTGCCTTTGATCAGCCACCTGTATTCAAATATTTCTGAAATTACAATAGACTCTATGTCAAGTCAGATTCATCTTAAAGTTTAGGCTTTTTTTTTTTTTTTTTTTTTTTGAGACGGAGCCTTGCTCTGTTGCCCAGGCTGGAGTGCAATGGCACAATCTCAGCTCAATGCAACCCCCACTTCCCAAGTTCAAGTGTTTCTCCTGCCTCAGCCTCCTAAGTAGCTGGGACTACAGGCACCTGCCACCATGCCTGGTTAATTTTGTATTTTTAGTAGAGATGGGGTTTCCCCAAGTTGGCCAGGCTAGTCTGGAGCTGCTGATGTCAGGTGATCCACCCACCTAGTCCTCCCAAAGTGCTAGGATTACAGGCATGAGCCACCACGCCTGGCCAAGCTTCTCTTCTTATACACAAATGAAAGGAGGAATGTCACTCACTGTAGTACTTCATGTATACTGGGGTCAATGCAATAGTGAAGGAGAAATAATTCCAACCTTCCCAGAATAAACCTTCACTTTCTAGGATCTAACCTATGTTTAGATGCCTTCCTATGTTTCTCCAGCTATCAAAGTCGTACCTTAATGCCTTCACATGTACCATCGTCTCTCTTAGAATAATGACCTACCCCCTTCCACATCTTACACACAATAGCTAGATTCTTTTTGTCCTTTAAGTCTCCTTCCCTGACTACTCTTTTTGAAACTTTGTGAATTTCTATTTATTACATCACCCTATTCATTCCCTTCTCAACTCTTATAATTTGTATGTATTAATTTTCTTGTTTAATTCGTTGTTTTACATCTGTTGCCCATACAAGATTCTATGAGAATAGCAACCACGGTTACTTTGTCATCACTAGAACACTTACAGGATTATCTGCACCTGGAAAGTACTCTGTAAATGTATATTGAAGGAATGGTAAGGTAAGTAAAGAACAGATAATGAGGGTTCCTATTTAAAAGCATGTCAATGATTAACCAATAGGAGGAGGCATTATTTTGGGATGGAGGAATTTCCTGAAGTTTCTGAAATCATACCACATAGGTAGTAGCTTTCTCTAAGGTTAGTCTTGTGTGATTTGAGGAAACATAATTGCCAAGATTGCATCGGTGGATCAAACCTCCAAATCTCAGTGGGAGGTTTAGTTTTTTTTCTCATGTACAGACTGGCCACCATGTTCTATGTGGTAATTTAGGGATTCCAGTGCCTCTCTTTCTGTATCTGTGCCATTCTCTCAGGACACCCTGGATCCTTCCCTGGATCCCCTCTATGTGTTAGGCACATGGCACCAACCTAACTGCAATGGAGGCTGGGAAATGCAGTCTTCCCGTGTGCCCAGAAGAAGAAACTAGATCTGTGAGCATCACTCTAGCCTCAGCCACAATAGATTTCCTTCGGTTGTTGTGAGTATTCGATACTTCATGTATGCAAGACACTCAGAATAGTGCCCAGTTCTTTCAATGGCATCCACAATTCCAGGTAAGTTGCAAGAGGAGTTCTCTGAGTTTTTCCCTAATTGCAGCTTGCTAAACAAGGCTGGAGTTCAGAAGCTTCTGTCAAGCCCAACAGCTGGCTGGAGGGTGTTGTGAGCCTCGGTGTTCAAGGAGGCCAGCCAAGGATACAGATGCCACAGCTAAGTCTCTGCAGCACATCCTCATGCTTTGTTTAACTTGATTCCCTGGGTGGGACAATTTTTATGAGCAGGTGTTCTGGTTAATTAGGTGATTAATGCTCCTCAAATTGGAGAGCCATCTCCCCAGTGACAGTTCTTTCTTTGCTCAAATAGGAGACAAATCTTCCCTGTACAGTTTGGAGAGGCCCGTGATCACACTCATCTGTCTGTCAGGCCTCTCGGGTCAGCACTCTGGCTCTGAGGACCAAGAGCCTGATCCTACACCTGGCTGATTTGCCTCTTGCTGCACCAGTTTAGAGAACCAAGAGCTCCCAGATCATCTGGCTTCCTCTCAGACCAGGGCAAAGTTGAACTGGGGACATATTTCTGGTTCCTTTCTGGGGATTACAATCTCTATCACCTCTCAAAGTCAGAGCCATTGCCTCTACACAGAGTCCTCCAGTTTCTAAAGTAAGGCAGCTGAGCCACAGCCAAGGACAAAATTAGGCATCAAAACTTTTTTTCTCCAATTGTCTCTTAGGCCAACAGAAATGTGCTGTAAACTCTCTTATATTCCACATTCTCAAAGCTCTCTTCTCACCTCATGCACAATTCTATTCCTACCTTTCTCCTTGTGTTTCTCTCCATGCCAGGATCTGTCTCTCATTGATGTCATTGAACCCATGCATCCATCCTTCAAACCTCAGACTGAATTCTTCAGCCCTTTCCAGCTTAAAGTGATTTCTCCCTCTTCAGAATTTGTGTAGCACTTACTATGTGGCCCACATCACTTAGCATTTAGTTATATACTGTATCTTTTCTCTTCATTCATGTACCTTAATTTTGTTTTCCCATTTGGGTTTTTGGCAGCCATGGTTATATCATCTCCTGGGCATATATAAAGTTCTCAATCAATGTTTATTTGATTGCTAAATTAAGCTGAATGCTGCTTATACTTCTGGAAGATGGGTCGAATTTATTCTCTTTCATCATGTTTAGTCTTGACAGGGGTGCTTGCTCACTCTTGTTCCTCAAATGTTTGAGCACCCTAGAAGGACTAGATCTCTTTCTTCAGTTTCAGCTGGAAAAATCCCAGGAAAGGACTCTGCTTGGCCCATTTAAGTCATAGGCCCACCCCTTAAAAAATCAGTGTATTGAGGAAAGCAAGATCGTATACAAACAAGAAAATTCGGAACCATAATCACACTGGTGGAGCAGAAGGCCAATTAATAGCTGTCTGCTACAAGTGAATATAGATTTTGAAAGATTTTGCTGCTCTGTCTTCTTCTTCATAACTGTATTAGTGCATTTTCACACTGCTCTAAAGAACTGCCCGAGACAAGGAAAGAGGTTTAATTGACTCACAGTTCAGCATGGCTGGGGAGGCCTCAGGGAATTTCCAATCATGATGGAAGGGAAAGGGGAAGCAAGGCCCCTTGTTCGGAAGGTGGCAGAAAAGAGAAGTTCTGAGCAAAAGGGGAAAGAGTCCTTTATAGAACCATTAGATATCATGAGAACAGCATGGGGGAGCCACTCTTGGGATTCAATTACCTCCGCCTGGTCTCTCCCTTCACACATGGGGGTTATGGGGATTATGGAGATTACACTTTGAGATGAGATTCGAGGGAGGACACAAAGCCTAACCAAATCAATAGGTTACTTATTTTAATATTCATTCATCAAATTTATCTTACATATTCATTCTTAAACATTTATCTATTCAGAGTAGTTCTCATCCCTTGGGGAGGCTCAAAAGATTAACTGGCAATAAACCTTTATGTTCATTCTTTTTCAGGGGAGAAAGAGAGAAGCATTTGCATTGAAAACAATGTCCTTCTGCGTCCAGTGGATGGTACCTTTTCCTTAATCCTTTTAGGCTACTTCCTTAACGCTTTTGGCCATTTCTCCAAGAATTACCTACAATCACATACATGAGCTATTCTCTCTCTCAGGAAAATATGATAGGGATCATAGTCTTAGTCTCAAATTGGGGGGTTCATTTTCTTTCTTCCCCCTTCCTATTCACCTACTCGTCAAAGATCTGCCTCGGTAGCTCAGTGAGGTAGTGTGTCAGTTTCAGGTCCCTGGTAGGAAGTGGATAATTCAAAGGAGTACCTGAAGAAAGTTTGGTAAAGGGACTGCATGGAAAGGTGAGGGAGGGTTAAGAAATCAACAAGGGGGCCAGGTGCGGTGGCTCACACCTGTAATCACAGCACTTTGGGAGGCCGAGGCGGGTGGCTCACAAGGCCAGGAGTTCAACACCAGCCTGGCCAAGATGGTGAAACCCCATCTCTATTAAAAATGCAAAAATTAGCCAGGTGTGGTGGCAGGCACCTGTAATCCTAGATACTCAGGAGCCTGAGGCAGAGCATTGCTTGAACCTGGGAGGTGGAGGTTGCAGTGAGCTGAGATCACACCACTGTACTTTAGCCTGTGTGACAGAGTGAGAACGAATGAACAAACGAGAGAGAGAGAGAGAGAAAGAAAGAAGGAAAGAGAGAGGGAGGGAGGGAGGAAGGAAAGAGAGACGGAGAGAAGAAAAGGTAGGACAGAAGGAGAGGAGAGAAAATGAGAGAGGAAGAGAGAAAAATAAAAGCAAAAGAAAAAGAAAGAGAAAGAAGAAGGAAGGAAGGAAAAGAGAGAGAAGGGGAGGGAGGGAAGGAAGGGAGGGAGGGAGGAAGGAAGGGAGAGAGGGAGGAAGGAAGAGAGAAGGAGAGAAGAGAAGGAGAGGACAGAAAGTGAGAAAGAGAAAAAGAAAGAAAGAAAGAAAAGAAAAAGAAAGAAAGAAAAAGAAATCAACAAGGAATGAGGACTGCCCAAAGTTTAGCAGCAGTGGAAAGCTATTTCCACTCCTGTCCTCTAAAGGGGTAATAGGATAGCAGTGGTTTCCAAGGAGTCCCATATATCTGGAGAAGACAGCTGCTAGACATGAACTATGACCTTCGATAGGGAAAGGCAGCCACTGACAAACTTCAGTCCTGTGGAGGAAGAACCCTTGGCCTCTTTCCTCTAGCTCTCTGAACTAGTCCCCCATATGGCTAGATCCAAGGGAGTTCAGGTGATACAGTCAGTCTGTAAAGGTTAGTTTCCTGGGGAATAGAACTGCCTCTGATAGTGGGCAGAGAGTGGATCTGAAGAATCCACTGGAGAATGATGAGCACAAACTGTTAGTCATGATGGGGTGGAAGCAAATATATCAGAATTAGGGGTGGGAGTGGCAAATGTGTGTCATTTGCAAGAGCATCCTAGAAGAATGTAACCACCCTCCTCCCCCAAAAGATCGAGCAACACTGATTAAAATGAATAAAAATACAATAGGAGAATGTCAAATAAGCTGGCTGATTGAGAAGATAGTTTATTTGTTTATTCATTCATTCATGTATTCATTTATCAATCATCAAAGGTTTATTTGCATCTCTAGATATCAAGATTGCAAAAATGGTTTAGATATCTCTATATGCCTGAAAACTTTTTAAAATATAATTTTGAAAGAATTGGATTATACAGGGTCACTGTCTTCAAGAACCCAACAGTGTGGACCAGCAAGTCCAGAGGATTCTGCTTCTAAACTGGAGGACTTGGCTGCTACACTGACTGCGGGGTAGACAGACAGGAGGGTGGGAGAGGATGTTCTGGGGCAGGCATTGAGTGGATGTGGAGGATTGGTGGGAGATGCAGTGGAGGAAGCAGAAAACAACTCCAGAGTTTAAGATTGCATTGTCAGGTCTGCAAGACAGATCTTGCATCATCAGAGCAAATAATGGATTGGTGGAGCAAAAAACTAAGAAATGAGAAAACTAAGAGAAATGATGTGAGGGCCAATGAGCAACACCTGTGCATGAAACTAGGCTCTGAACAATAGCGGGAGAACCAGACATGAAGAGGAGACACATTCAACAGGTGGTCATGGGGAAGAATGAACAGAACTGAAGAACTAAATGGCTGTGGTGTGTGTGAGGGAAAATGCTTTGAGCTGTTTTTGCCTTTTCAATACTCCCACCCATTCTTCAGCTAACAGCTCCTGGCTTTTCCTTTGAGAGCAGGACTCCTACCTGCCCAGCTGAGTGCAGCTTCCATCAAACTGCCACCCATTGGTTCTTGTCTTCTCTGGCCAAAAGGGTAATCACGTGATGCAAGTCTGGCGAATCAGTTGCTCCTACCTGGGAATTTGGAAATCTTGGGCTTGGCACCTAGATTCCGCCTTGGGTCTTGTTATTTTTGAAGCCTCCATCTTCAATTTTTTCCCTTACATTCTGTATGCTATCCATGGCTTTCTTTAAAAGTCATTTTTGGAAGAAATTCAATAAGCAAAAGTGGTTTGTTCTGGAGAACAGAACTGCCTCTGACAGTGGGCAGAGAGTAGATCTGGAGAATCCATTGGAGAATGATGAGCACAAATGGTTAGTCTGGATGGTTGGAAACAGAAAACCTCAGCTGACTGTGGTGAAGGGTGGTACCTTACATAGGGAGATAAACGCAGGTTGAGTAGAAAGTTCGAGATGGAGTTTCCTGCAGTAATGGGTGAGTAGTTTGCTTTTGAGAAGCTTATGGAAAAGCAAAGGGAAAAATTCAAAAGTTGTCCAGGGACTTTGGGGGAACTCTAAAAATGACACCACAGAGTGTAAAACCACCTCAGGTCCTTGGATTTAGAGAGTTCTAAACAATACTCACCTCCTAACGATTTACTCAGTCTTCTCCAAGGAAGGCAGTTCCTCCATCGGGTGGTGACCGCCTTCTGCTGATACCCCAGAATCAGCCAAAGGAGTGGACAGAGCCACATTTTCAGCACTGGAAGCCCTGAGTCCTGGCTCTGGTTACTTCACTAATTAGCTGGGTGACCCTGCTTAAATGCTCATCTTTCTCTTAAACTCAGGTTCCTTGTTAGTAAAACAGAAAAGTTGAAATATATTTGGGGTCTCAAAGTATGTTCCAAGGTAACTTCCTGTTTGTATGAAAAGGGGTTCTGTATACTGGGAACCTGGATTAAATAGCCTTAAATAGATTTCCTTATTTCAAGACTTCTCAGGGCCCTAAAAACACTCATCTGTGATGCAAATCTCCAAGAGGGGTGAAGGTGAGTATCTCTCAATCTATCATTGCCCAAGGAAACTTTTTTCTCCCCAATGGTGAAACGTGAGGAACCAATAGTCATCAGAAGTCACTTGTAGAAATGTCGAGTTAGGTGACTTCTAAGGCTGCTCCAGCCCAAACACCCCATGATTCTGCCTAGCCTGGTGTTATGGGCCACTCCTCTCTTTCCCACTTGCCTTCTCCTCAGGGATGTTGGCTCTGAAGGACCCTTGCTATGTGCTGTAAGGGGCATCTCCCAGGAAAAATCACACTTGAAGGTCTATAAAGTCACTTAAAGATCTAGTCTGGCTCTTGAAACCCCCTGAGCAGCTTAAATGGAAAACGCAGCCCCCCCACTGCACTCGGAGCACAGATCCAGGCCCAGCCCGAAGGGATTGCAAAACATGCTCTAGCATGCATTTGGGAAAACAAAGAAAACCCTACTCTTTTCTGCTCCAGACAGTCTGAGACGCTTTGTGCCCTTGGGCCCTTGCCCGGTTCTCTCATCTGCCTCAGTCCTGGTACTAAATTGGTTCAAGGTTTGGAGGAAAGCTTCAGAGGAAAGGGGGAAAAGGATGTTTAGAGTTCTTAAATGCTGAAGTCACCCTGAGGACCTCAGCATAGGCCCTCGCCAGCCACCAGGGGGCGATGACAACAGCATCTGTACAGATAGCCCTTCCCAAGAAAAACAGCAGTAAATTGCACCTAATGTGTTTATGAATGATGAAGGGACGAGAGAGAGAGAGAGAACGCGAGCGAGCACTCAACTGGGACTCGAGTGTGCGTGTGTGTGTGTGTGTGTGTGCAACTGGGTGCCTGAAGCTAAAACTTTGAAAATCTTCTAAGTATAATAAAATAAAATCTACAACTCTACTATATATTCACAGGATGTGGTCAAGTAGTTGAACGTTTCCTTGAAGGAAAATGAGGTAGAAGAAATCAGAATAGCATTCCTATGAAAGAAAAGGGAAGAGCTCTCAGGAGTATAGTTGTTGTCGCTGTGTGAGTGTGTGTGTGTGAGCATGCATGTGCACGTGTGTGTGATTGCAGGTATATAAATGGTCGTGTGTGAGCCTGAGTATGTGAAAGTGTGTCTGTGGCTATGAATATGTAGGTGTGTAGGGGTGTGTGTGTGTGTGTGTGTGTTCAGGGCTCATTCAGACCTTTTCAGTATGAGGGGATCTCAAGGAAATCTGGGCAATAGTTCCTCCAGTTCCTGCCCTTTCCTTTCAAACAAACAAACAAAATCATTCCTACAAGTATTTATGGAGCCTCTAATGCACACGCCCCTCCCCACTGGCATCTGGAAAAGCTCAGACCCAGCCAATTTAAAGCGGGCACTGGAAGAAAGAAGGCGCTGGGACAGAAGGGATGCCTCGTCTGCGAATGACTTTTGCAAAAACACATTCTCTTCTATGAGGCTCCAAGCAACCCAAGGAGGTGAGGCCAGACAGGACTGTGGCCCCTGATTTGAGAAAACGAAGGCTCAGAGATGACACAGCTGGCCTAGAGTCACCCAGTTAGGAAGCAGAAACCCAAGGATGGAACAAGGCATTGTCAATCCAGGGGTCCAAGTCCCTGTCATCAGTACTTTCAGCAGCCCGCCAAGCGTTGGGTGTGCACAAAGCAGGGCAAGTTTCCGGGTAAGGTTTGCCAGCAGTGACCCTCAACAACATGGATCACTCTGTGTGTGTATGTGTGTGTGTGTGTGTGTGCGTGCGTGTGTGTGTGCGTGTGTGTGTTAGCTGTGGAGTACACTGGTGTCAACCAAGGCTCTTCAGGAAAAATTGTGGATCTTTGCCATGAGTACTAGGTACTGTAGGGAAGTGGCTTCGTGGGTGACAGTGCCATGGTTTGGCGTCCCTAGCAGCTGTGGGACCTCCAGCAAGTCGCTTCACTTCTCTGAGCTTTGTTTTCAGACGCCCCCTTGGAAGATCGTGGACTTAAGTAAAACATATGAATAGAGTGCTCAGCTCAGTGCAAGAATTTAAAAAACCTAAGTGTCAAGAGCCTTATCAGCCCTTGGCTCCTAACAGTGAATAAGTTTCAGTGTTTCTTTCCTGGGGCCCTAGTGGCCAAGCCCCTTTCCTTCCCTGGTTCCTTCTCTCTCCCTCCTCTCCTGCCTCCTCCCTCCAGGCTCTGGGTCGCTCCAGCAAAGTTCCCAACTTAGTCGACATGACGCGCGGCGTAGCCAATAGGAGGCGGAGTTGGCGGTTTTTTTGGGGGGTGGGGGTGGGAGGGGTGGGCCCCGCGTCTCCGGTGTCTGCCCTGCTCAGTGAATGGAGAAAGCGAGCGACGGCCAGCTCACCCGGCCGCCCCG
Source organism: Cheracebus regulus (assembly GCA_963574635.1). Classification (NCBI taxonomy): domain Eukaryota; kingdom Metazoa; phylum Chordata; class Mammalia; order Primates; family Pitheciidae; genus Cheracebus; species Cheracebus regulus. The sequence continues at coordinate 36,270 of CAUYQU010017947.1, read as the reverse complement.
TGCCCCAGCCGCAGCCGCCACCGCGCGCCCTAGCCCAGCCCCAAGCCGGACCTCCCCGGGCGCCACGCCCCACTGCGCTTGCCCCAGATCCCCAACCCGGACCGCGGGCCATCGGGGCCAGGGGGCGCTCCGCACCTGGGCACTCCCAGCGATGCGCAGCGGGGCAGCGCCGGCCCCGCCGATGGAACTGCTGCTGCTGCTGCCGCCGCTGCCGCCCGGCGCTCCCCGCTCCGCCCGCGCCCCGTGCGCCTGAGCGCGGAGCTCGCCCCTCCTCCGCGCCAACTCCGCCGCCCGCTCCCCAGGCCGCCCGCGCTCCCCGCGCGACTCCTCGGGCTCCACGCGTCTTGCCCCGCAGAGGCAGACTCCTCCGGGAGCGGGGCCCTGCACACCATGGCCCCCGGGCGGACAGGGGTCGGCGCCGCTGTGCGCACCCGCCTGGCGCTGGCCTTGGCTCTGGCAAGCGTCCTGAGCGGGCCCCCAGCCGTTGCCTGCCCCACCAAGTGTACCTGCTCCGCCGCCAGCGTGGACTGCCACGGGCTGGGCCTCCGCGCGGTTCCTCGGGGCATCCCCCGCAACGCCGAGCGCCTGTGAGTACCCCTGCCCCACCCCACGCGGGCCACCCACCTGGGTCCCACAGAGGGGGCCCTCAAGCGCCAGATCTGTCCTTTCCCCTCGGCCTCCCTGGATGCAGTCTCTATTCTCATCCCTTCCCAGATACGATCTCTCGCTCTCGGAGCTGAGGATCTGTAGGCTTGGTCAGATCTGGAAAGAGAGGTCTTGAAGCCCTCCGCGAAGGGCAAAGAGCAGTGACTCTCCAGGGGTGAGGGCTCCAGACGCAGGGCCGGCTGACAGCTTCCAAGGAGTAGCTGGAGAGAGGTGAGGGGAGGCAAGAACACTGCAGCCTTGAGGTCTTAGGATGAGGGCCAGGGGTCTGTGCTTATTAAAAATGGGGGCAGGCGAAGGAGAAAGCTATAGGATGATGGGGCGTCAAGGCGCGGAGGCGGGAGAGAGGGCCGGAGACTGTTGACCCGCTTGGAGATCAGAATCGGCCAGCCGCTCTTTGGCTGCCCTTGCAAGGAAAGTTGAGTGTGGGTGAAGCTTTAACTTCTGAGGAACTGGACAGATTCAGAGTGGGTGCTCGCAAAACCCGCTCTACCTGGAGCGCAGCCTGGGAGATGCCAAGTTGCAGCCCCGGGTGAATTTTTTATGACTCGGTTCTAAATGTCTCCCTGAATGGGGCTGGAGAATGGAAATGCTGACAACCCTTCAAATGAGACCCAGCGTTATAATCTTACAAACCGCACTCAGCCTCGGATCCTGGGCTTGGCAGCGAGTGGCGAGGCGCTTGGAGAATGGGGTGGATTGACCCTCATTTTAGCCCCAATTGTGCAACCAAATATTTACTTTTCATATGTCAACGTTTTGGAAACGTTTATCATTTTGATCCTCGGACCAGATTCAAAACTTGGACTCCGGGGTGGGCTCCTCTTCCTCCGCAGTTGGGGTGGGCTCCTCTTCGTCCGCAGTTGGGGTGGGGTAAGGGAGTGGGGAAGAAACGGTGGAGTGGGTGGGAGACTTACTGGGAACCTTGCCGAGAAGTGGGTGAGGGTTTGCTCTAGTGTGGTAGACTCCCTCCATGTCTTGCTCTCCCTCTTTCCCCGTTCCTCACGTGCCTTAGGGGTAGGTGCCTGAATCTTCCACTCTCTTCTTGACTTCAGGCTGCAAGAGAGTAGTGATGGCAAGCATTGTCCTAGAGTGTGTTATTCCTGTTAGTCACCTCCTATCACCCCACCTCGTCTTCTCTTCCGCTTCTTTGTGCCTCTCTGGGTGGAGACTCAACAGAACTGTCTTCCTTATTCCTGGTGCTCTCTTTTTCCTTTGGCTCAAAACTTTATTTTTCCCTCAAGTGCAATGATTGTTCTGTTGGGTTGAACCACACAATCCTAAAGGGTGAGAGCGGAATCTTCATTAACACGTGTCGAAAACCAGGCTTGGAAGTGTAAAACGACTTGCCCAAGAAAATAGCAAGTTGATGGCAATAAAAGGGCCAGAATCCAGTTTTTCACACCTTAATTCAGATATTATGTTAGTCCAGAGCAGTGAAAAACTTGTTTTAGTGGTATTTTTAGATGCCTATAACTTGTAAACTAAGTTCCCCTCCTCCTCACACCAGTGCTAGCCACATGAGTTAGTGAAATAATAACTATAGCTAACGTTTGATAAATGCTTTTCATGCCTTGATTTGTGTATATGTATTATCTCACTGAATCTCTACAACAGTTTTATTAGTTACATAGGCAATGCTTACTACTCCATTTTACAATTAAGCCATCTTGTCATTTACTCAAGGTCATGCAGTGAGTAAACTGTTTGAATCCAAGCCTGACTGGCTCCTAAGCCCACAACCCTTATCACTCCCCTGGTCATCCTTGGAACAAGGGTCAGTTTGGGCCATGCTTTATAAACAAACAGTCCTGGGAGGGTTCTGGCTGGGCTTGGATATTAGAATAGGCTGCTGTTGCTTCTGCTTCTGTCATACCCTGCACATGTTCAGCTCATTTTGATGTTAGGTCTGCTGCTTGGGGTCTTGAAACAACTTCTTCCTCATCTTCAAAATCATGCTGCATGTATGGGAAACCAAGAAGAGTAAACCCCTCTCCTTCTGGTATGTAGGAAGTTTTCCCAAAGCTGTAGGAGCAGCACCCACGCCAGCATGCCACCCAGTCATCTCCCTTAGGAGATCTGTGCAGCTCAGGGAAGCCCATCAGCTCCAGAATCAACGGTGGGGGAGACTGGAGTCCTGGTGGGTCCCATAGGCCCCCTGCTGCAGTCGCGGCCTGTGTCCTTAACAGGAAGCGGCAGAGCAGGAGCTGCTTTGATGTCCCTGGACTCATCTGCCTCAGTTGTGGTCCCTGGTGCCACTTTGGCTAAGGTGCATGCGGGTGCTGCGATGATATCTCATTCTAGTCCCCTTCCTCCCAGGGAATGGGGGACAGCGTTTAGGAGCAAGCTGGGTCAGGTTCACTGCAGAGTTTCAGGGCAGCCCACCAACAGTCTTTCACCACCACTGTCCTTCACCACTCCCTCTCTCAGCCAACTCAGATGTCACGTTTCAATTCTGAAAACTCTTGGGGGATATTTGGCATTTTAATGCTCTGCCAAGGATTTCTTCAGAGAGGAATCACTCATTTATTCCTACCTTCATTCATTCAACAAACATTACTTGAGGCCGGGCGCAGTGGCACTTTGGGAGGCCGAGGTGAGAGGATCGCTTGAGCCTAGGAGTTTGAGAACAAACATGACTTGAACCTCTACTGCATTCCAGAAACTGTATATAGAATCATTGCATATACAGAAGAAAACCAGCCCTTCAACATAAGGAATGTAAGCAAAAGATAGAAGAAGGAGACTTGCTTTGGTGAGCCTTTTGAACTCCCCAGGGCTCATGTTGCCATGGGGCAGGTTTTGTCAGCACTGTCATCAGATGCTCAGGACCGTCCTAAAATACAATTTTCTGATCTCAAATGTTTAAATTGTGTTTTAAAACAAAGAAACAGCATTTTCTCCGTTCTCCATTCTTGATACTCTGCCTCCCAAAAAGCCTTTGATGAAGGGATTTGTGTGTGTGTGTGTGTGTGTGTGTGTGTGTGTGTGTGTGTGTGTGTGTGTGTGTGTGTTTGTCTGTGTATATTGTTCCTCTGGATGCTTTTGACTTCTGAAAACTTGTGTTATGACATTAAGGAAAACCTGAGTGGAGATAATCTGCTCCCCATTTGGGCTTTGCTTCAGGCCTGGAATGGGGCCTGAATTGTTCATAATGAAGCCAGAATCGGAGTTGGGGTTCTGTGTTCCAAGATCTTCTCTATAATGTCAGCACATCAGGCAGGAAAAGAAACTCTCTGTCTTTTATAAACTACTGACAATTTTTCCCCCTCCATGAGGAGGTGACACCCACAAGAAAGCTAAATAAATGCAGAGAAGAATTCAGTATAATTTATTATCCGTGCAGCAAAGATAGAGGACTCGAGGAGAGGAAGTGAATGGTGGTGCCTGAAACCAAATATTTACCATGGAGCACAGAGTAAACAGATGTTGCACTTACCCTTCTGACTACAAAAGGAGCCCACAGATGTCATTCTTCTCCAACCACAATCTCAGCCTGGAAAAAGAGGAGGCAGATGAAAATGAACTCTCACATGGGGCCACTTCTCCCCATCCTGCTGTCCTGCCTAGAGGCAGGCAGAGGCCCACTTCTCCCTGCAGTGAGGGGTGGCCCGAACAGTGGAGTGGGGGCAAGAGTGGACATCTTTGGTTTTTCACTTGGCTCTGGAACATGCTGGAGACTGCTGTATTTAAATAAACATTTCCTGTTTGCGAAGGAGAACGGGCGAAAGGCTGAAACGTGAGAATGTGGTAACTTAATTTTCTCCATCACTCCAGATGACGGCTAGCTTTGCCGGTGGTTGGGTCCAATAAAAACCGACACCATGTCATAGGCTTTCCCTCACTTGACCACAGAAGTCCTGAGGTCAAGTGGGAGACTTTCCAAGATGCTCAACAGCCAAGCCCTGCGTCTGGATACTTCCAGCCCTCAGGACCAGTCCTTAGAGGACAGGGACAAGCTAGTGAATCATGGGGCCTTTCTGGGTCAACCATGGTGATGTGACCTGTTAGGGAAACACAGTGCCCTCCTGGGCAGACTAAGGAGCAGCTGAGTGGACTCGCCTCCAGTGAACTTGTATACCCTCCAGGGTGCTGTGCAACTCTGAACAGATTGCATTACCTCTCTGGGCCTCATTTTTGTGAAAGTAGAATTCTTGTATAGTCTTAGTGGTTTTCTTAGTGGTTATCGTCCGCTGGGGGAACTGTCAGGATCCACTTCCCTAGTGTCTAAAACACTGCCTGGCACACAGTAGGTTTTCAGCAAATATGCATTCAATAAAGGAAGAATGTGCCTCAAAAACACAAGTCCTTCTTTAGTTCTTACAAGTGAAAGGTGGAACATTATAGATTTGCATTTTGGCTCATGACTAAGGGCTCCTTACTAGTCACCTATGACATGAGTTATTAAGAGTATCTACAATTTGGATTTTATGAACTAAAATCTATTGCCTTACTAGAGTTACCAAGGGCTCCTGTTGAGTGATCTACTCTGGAGTCTGGTTGCCAGGCATTGCTTAGCAACCCTGCAAAACTCCTACTGTGCACACGCCCATGAAAAGAGCTGGAAATCCTGAGCACTTAAACCACAGGACTTTCTAATCAGGAACTCATCGGCATCATCCTGAGCGCTCTGTGGGTTTCGATTGCTGCTCTTCTTGTATTAATTGATAAGTTCTGCTTTTGTTGATCATCTGGATTTTCTATTGTTTCTGCGTTTTTGCCATTTTGATTGTTATGTTGTTTTCTCTGCCGTATTGCTTGTTGTCACAGAGTTCTGTCTCTCCTGGAAAGTGAGAAGGAATAGTGGGTTGCCACTGTAGGACCTCTTGCCTTGGCAACGTGGGCTATGGCAAGAAGGTTCCCAACCCCTAAGCATTGTGGTTAGGGCAGGCACTCTGGAGACAGACGGCTCTGGGTGTGAATTGCAGCTCAGTTACATCCTTGCTGTTGCACTGTGGGTGTGTTACACTATTGCTGCAGACTGCAGTGTGTTTGATTCTTTTGTACCTTATTTCTACACCTGTGATACCAGGATGATAAGCTCACCGTCTTCATGGGGATGCTGTGAATATAGCCTGAGGCAGTCCCTGTAAGTGCTCAGCATGGTGCCTACCAGGTTGTTCACCCGTTGCTGTGATTGTTTATCCCTCTATGATTTCCTAACTGTAAAGTATGTATAATGAATCTTCCTCATTCCGGGGATTAAATGAAATATACAGGGAGTGCTTAATGCAATACAATCATGTGCTACATAAAATGATGTTTTGGTCAACAGTGGACAACATAGAGGATGGTGTTCTCATAAGATTGAAATGGAGCTGAAGAATCCCTCTTGCCTAGTGACGTTGTAGCTTTTGTAACATCATAGTGCGATCACTTTTATTTTTAATACATTTCATGTCGCCTAAGCGTACAGTGTTGATCCAGTCTACAGTAGTGTACCATAATGTCTTAGGCCTTCACATTCACTCAGCACTCACTCACCGACTCACCCAGAGCAACTTCCAGTGCTGCAAGCTTTATTTCTGGTAAATGCCCTATGCAGATGTACAATTTTTGCTCCTTTATACTGTATTTTGACTGCACCTTTGCTATGTTTAGGTATGTTTAGAAACACTCATACTTCCCATTGTGTCACAGTGGCTTACAGTATCCAGTAGAGTAACATGCTGTGCAGGTTTGGAGCCTAGGAGTAATAGGCTGGCCCATTTACCCTAGGCGTGTAGTAGGGTATACCATCTGGTCTTGTGTGAGTGCACTCCATGAGGTTTGCACATTGATGAAATCACCTAATGATGTGTTTCTTAGAGCACATCCCCATCATTAAGTGATACATGACTGCATCTGGCACCTAGGAGCCCTCCCCAAACTATTCACGTTACTGACCATGGATGTTGTTTTTATCTCTTCATCTCAGGCCCTGTCCAGCTGGAAGGTTTGAGATGCCCACCCTAAATTTGCTCCAACCCACTGCCCGGGGGAGGCAAGTTCCTTGCCTGCTTGTGGGTTGTACCCAATTCCCTCCTGGCTAGGCCCTTCCTTTTCTCTCTCTGCTCTTGGTTCTGCCCCTACAGCAAAGCCCAGGTTGGCCTATAAAAAGGGGATTACGGTTAAAGTGGTTTACATCTTTTCCATGGGTTTGTTGCTTTGTGGTATATCTAAATAAGGAATGCATTTTATTTATTTATTTTGGGGGGGTGAGTTTTCGTGGGGAAGTTTTGGCCCTGACTTTTTTTTTTCAATGCTCATTCCTTCTGTATTTCCCTAAATGTCTCCTTTTACTGACTTCCCATGTCTGCCTCTATTACTGCTTTTACTTGAAACAGCTGTATTTACTAGCAGGCTCCACCCTCATTATGTAAGGTGGTCTTAACCCTTTTTAGAACTGCTGGAAAGAAAGGAAAAAGGAGGGGTGGAGGCGTTCCCAGAGAGCTCTTCTGGACCACTGCTAATCCCAAGCAGAATGTCTGTAGAGGGTGCCCGGGCACTGCGCCAAGCTCCCAGGGCTCTCCGCTCTTCATTGTTCCCCATCCTTCAATTTAAAGCGGTGTTGCCCAGGTAGGCTGTTCATGATGGGAACCCTCTACCTCTCTGCTCTGTAGCTCTGGAGCATGCTCTGTAGCTACTGTTACTGCTGGCCTGTCAAGAGGTTGACTTTTCTTCCCCACTCTCTGTAGTCTTCATAGTTGTGTTGTCAGTACCATGTTTGAAACAGTGAAATCCTAGAAAGAACTGGCCAAGAAGTGCATGATTAGAGCCTTCCGTACTGAGTGGACACAGAAGGTGAGAAAATGTGGCACTAGAGCCAGACTCCAGGGCTCAAATCCTGGTTCTGTCACCTACTGGTTGGCTGAACCTCAGTTTTTCCACTTGTAAAATGGTAAATAATAATACTCTCTTCAAAGGATGCTGTATTAATCCACATAGGCTGCCTGGAATTAAGGGCACCCTCCAACAATGTTCCCATCATTATTATGATCAAAAGTCCTACTGAGTGTAGACCCCATATCAGAGCATGATCAAGATGAAGCTTCATTAAGAGAAACACAGATCACTGGGGTTGAAAGAGGTCCTTTTGTCCAAGTTCCAACCACACGAATGTTGGTCTTCCCTCAGTACAATTTAGAAGAAGGTGGTCAGTTAGCCTCCTTTGCTTAATTAAATCTAGTGACGGGGAGCTCAGTTCTTCTAAAGCAATTTATTCCATTAAAAAAAAAAAAAAAACTGGTCCTAATCAGAAAGTTTTCTTTGTGTGGGGGTTGGACTTATTTCTCATTGATTGTCATTACCCAGAGCAAGTATAATCTTTTTTCCGAATGACAGGTTTATGAAAGCCTTGTTGCTGTGGTGTTTCTTACCACCCATTTACCTGAGTCTCCTTACATTTTTACAAATGCCTCAACTATTCTGTATGTGGTATAGTTTGGGCATAGGCCTTGTCCTCTATCCCTAGTTCTCTTCCTCTAAATAGGTTCCAGTCTTCTTTGACTGCATTAGTTAGAAGGAGACCTTCTACCCCCTCACTGTTTTATTTGACTTCTATCAACCAGCACATTCAAAGGAACATTTTCTCTTTGGCCAGCCATAGCCTTGGGTGGGCTCATTTTGACCAGGCTGTCTGGCATCCCCGTATCTCCCCAGCCTTCCCCGTGGTTAGCTTGCTATCTCCCCTCCTAGCCTTGTGCAGTTGACTTTTTGGAGTTAAGTGCAACACTTTGCATTTATCCTAATTAACTTTTGGCAAATCATTTCATTTCATCAGCTTTGCAGGAGCATTTTCTATTTCGATTTCCTCATCTAGCAATTAACTACTCCTTTCCCCATCTCCCACTATTTATTTCCTTTGCAATTTTAATGAGCTTGCCCTATAGATCTTTATCCAAGTTGTCAATATAATCAGCAGAGTTCTCTGTGCATTTTTTTTCAAAATCTTTCTACAATCTGGCGTGTGGATTACATAAATATATTGCCCCGTTCTTTCTGGCTGGAATGGAAAAAAAAAATGTTAAGGTCTTCTTGGCTTCTAGCATCTTCTTTCCCTGGGGTTCTGTTGGTTCATATTTTCTCTGGAATAATTTCCTATTAATGCTTAATTCTTCAGCTTGATAAATTTTCTCTAAACTCTTGGTTTCTCATGAAACTTTCCATCATGACTTTAGCTTCACTTCTGTCCTTTTAGGCTACTTCCTCAAGTCCCGCCAGCACAGGATGTGAGGTGTGTATGTGTGTGTATGTTGTATGTATATGTATATATGTGTTATTCTCTCCTGGTAAAAATTTTAGCCTGAAGGATTGAGCCTTTCTGCCAATAGCAGAGCTCAGGTAGCTACAGGTTTTTAAACACAGCGATTTCCCTTAGCATCTTGGGTATGCATTGGCGTAGGGCACATTTTCTGGAGTAGTTCTGGGGACAGATATGATGGAGGATGGAGCATAAGGGACTGAGGCTTACAGAGTCCCCAAGCCTCTGTAAACAACAACAACAACAACAACAATCATCACCACAATAATAGCTGGTGCTCCTTGAGCCATTCTTGTGCCTGGCACTGCTCTTACACATCACATGCTTGAACTCATTTCCTGTTCGAACAGTTATGTGAAGTAGGCAGGAGTACTGTCTGCATTTTGCAGATGTGGAAACTACATCAGAGAGGTGAAATGACATCCCCAGTCAGGAACAGGAGAGGCACGGTTCATCCAGTCAGACTGGTCTTAGAGGCTGCACTTCAACCCCCGGTCCTGTCATTCCTTCCGGAAGCTTTCAAGTCAGTCTCCTTTTCTGTCTTCCAAATTCAATTCTCAAATAAAAACAAGAAGAAGAAAAACATGATGAGTTCAACTTAAACCACTGAGCTCCTGTTTGATGCAAAGCATTAAGAGGAACGTCAAGGATGTGATCTGGACACCTGGCGAAACAGACCCATCATGCCCAGTTTGGGGAAGTAGGCAGCCTTTGAATTGGAGCTTGAAGACTGATAGGGGCCCTGTATATAGATATGAGAACATGGTACAGAGTCACAGAAATTCATGACTAGATGGGCCTGAGCGTAACATAAAATGATGAGAGCTTCACTTTGGAAATGTTTAGAACAGAATGAACAGAATCCAAATCTTAGGAAAAAATTTCCATGGTGTGTGTCCACTGACTGTTTCTTAATGTTGGGTTTGAGGGGATACAGCCCCCAAGAATAGTTCTGAGTAGTATTTCCCCCTCAAGTATCTACTCAAATGTTGACAGACATCTTCCTTTGCAGTTAGATGCCCCACTTGCTTTCTGTTAGCCAGGATCTCTGGGCTCCTCCTGCCCTGGCATCAGGCCCTGCTCGAACAGGATGTACATAAGATGTATCCTGGCTGGAGTCGAGTGTGACTGCACTTATCATGGCCATATGACCGCTTATGTGGGCTTGGACACCTCTTCTCTTGTCCTAACTGCCAGTCTGGTTCCTGACCCCTGATTCATCCTGTACTTTGACAGCAGTGTACCTTGCGGCTCCTGAAAGTCTTCCAGCACACTTCTCCACCCACCTTGCCTCCCTCTTGAGTTTTTCTACCTCTCTAGCTTGTCTGTTACCAGGCATACCCATCCTTTGCCCTAGAGTGTGCCCTAACATGTGCCCTAGTGTATGCCCTAGCATGTGCCCTAGCATATGCCTTACTGTGTGCCCTAGTGTGTGCCCTGATGTATGCCCTAATGTATGCCCTAGTGTGTGCCCTAGCATGTGCCCTGGCATGTTCCCTAGAGCATGCCCTAGCATGTGCCCCAGTGTATGCCCTAGCATGTTCCATAGTGTATGCCCTAGCATATGCCCTAGTGTTTGCCCTAGCATATGCCCTAGTGTGTGCCCTAGCATATGCCCTAGCATGTACCCTAGTGTGTGCCCTAGCCTGTGCCCTAGCGTGTGCCCTAGCATATTCTCTAGTGTATGCCCTAGTGTTTGCCCTGGTGTATGTTCTAGCATATGTCCTAGTGAGTGCCCTGACTCAGGTACGTCTGCATGCTATGGATTCCATGATTCTCTTCTAATCTGAGGTTTATGACTTGACCATAGAATTGTGCATCTTTACATCTCTCTGAGCCTTAGCTGCTCCTGGCTCCTGCCTTAATCCTTCTAGCTTGGCTTCTTGCCCTCTCTGTAGCTCTCCACAGCCTTGGTATTGAATTTGGACTGTCACCATCAGAGCCCCAGGTCCTGAGATTGGATTTCATGGCCTGAACCTTCACTGGAGACTGGAGACTTGCAACAAACTCAGAGCTCTGCCCTGGAAACAACTGCAGACTTCATCTTCATGGGCATCTGAAATCTTTTATCATGTCCAGGGTAGCATGTAAAGGTGCCCCAGGGCTGGGCTCTATAAATAATGAATTACTTAGATGTACTCCTGAACTCCCTGTACCCCATATAGGACAGATCATTTTGTAATTAAAAAGCACAGCAATGATGATCTCATTGGAGAGCTGTCCTGCTCAGAAATGTGTTGCAGAAATTTCTGGACTATCTAGCATTTTGCTGACATTCTTTCTCTCCTCTTCTCTGCCCGACTCTAGAATATAGGTAGAAAGTGTTCTGTGTATGGGGATTGTAGGTGGAATTACTGGGAAGCCAATGGGGAGTACAATCTGGATATAAGCCGAAATGAGTAGAAAGACCTAAGCTGAATCCTGGTTTCTGTCACTTTCTAACTGCCTGGCCTGTCTGAGTACCTTTGCAGTCTCTATTCAGTCTTTATTGTCTCATCTATAACCTTTAGAATGGGAGAAATAACACTCATCTCAGGGGGCTGATGCAAGGTTTAAATGAGATCAGATGTCTCCAAATGCCTTCTAAATTTAGTGCTATGTGAATACCTTAATGAGTCCACCCACAATATCTGAATTGAACCACTAAATCCTGTATCTGGAAGATGATCAGGGTATATTTTAGAAGCTTTCATTTATAGATGAAGAAACTCGGGGAGCTCCAAACCCTTGCTCAGATTCACCCATGTCTTTAAATTCTTGTTCCAGTTTCTTTTTCCACTTAACAAGATGCATCTTTTACAGATTAAATTATAACCTCACACCAGCCATGTCAACAGCTTAACCAGGTGGAGTTTAGAGGACTGGGTAATTAATAAGTGACAGTGTCCCAGACAGTAGGACCAAATAAGGGAATCCATGAAGGATGGAATCATTTAAAGGAGCCATTTATTGAGTGCCTACCACAATGAATAAAGCAAGTGAAATGTTCTCATAACTAGAACAGCTCAAACTAACTTCAAAGTTAGTCTGGATTGTCTCTCCCTCCAAATGACTGACAAGGCAAAGACTACCAGACTAGGTTCAGAGCGGGGAGATTTATGGGTTGGGGAAAATGCTAGAACCATGAAGGATGTAGCACCAAACTCTCAGGAATCATTGATGAAAGCAAGTCCCCCTCATCCCTTTTAGTGGGTACAAATATGTAGAAAGCCTCACACATCATAAAAAAAATAGTACAAGTGGAATTAAAAAAAACTCATGGGGAAAATATTAATCTGAGAACAATTGTATCTGAGAAAGCATTCAAGTATGCTTCTGCAGCTAGCTGGCAAACAGCACAAGTTCTGCATTTTATTAGAGTCCTAACTCTGTGTAGAACACTGACCTTATTGGAGAAGCATTTCATAAACACTGACACACAGCACAGCAGCATTTGAGGCCATGAGGAGTTACAGGGCCTTCTTTAGGGGGCCAGCTTCCCTTCCCTTCCCGGGCTGCAAGGGACTCCTAGGACATTGTTCCCCTGATGTAGTAATATCTTTATTTTTCTCTCTTAGGTTTAACTCAGCAGAAGGAATTTTCCTGGGGGAAAATGAAGGAGGGGAATTTGGAATAAAATTTATGCCTTGGGCAGGTTTGCCTAAGCATGGGGTAGGCGATGGAGAAGACCCCGTTCAAGGGGAAAGGGTCTAAGAACTTTCACTTGGCCAGAGGAATTTCTTTTTGGAGATCTCACCTGGTGCCTGGAGACCTGTGCAGTGGCTATGTCAGGCAGCATTCACCCAGTCCTTTGGAATGCAAGACTTGTGGCTTGCAACTACCCTGAGAAACACATCCACCACATCTCCTCCTGCTAGAAGCTGGCACCTCCCTTTCCATCTGCTGCCAGCGTACAAGTTCTGAATTTGTGCCATAGAACTTGGTTCTGTTCCTCCCCCTCTTGTTGCCTTCCTTAGCCAAGAGATTTTCAGGCTTTTGAGGTATCTCTGGAGATCATCTGGTCCACTCCCTCCCCACTGATCTCAGCCCGTCTCCAGAGGGAAATGCATTAGAAAGGTCACCAGAGAGGACCTCAGCTTTCTGGTGCGGTCTGCCCTTGTGAAAAGGTGCCTTCATTTCTGCCTCATCCTGTGCAAAGATCAGGCAGAACCATGAGAAGCCTCTGCCAATCTGGGAAGCTAGGGAGACAGAAGAGGGACCACATCTAGTACAAAAAAAAAAAAAAAAAAAGGAATAATGTGGAAGCAGAGGGGAGAGGCAGCAGATGGGTGATTCAGGATGGCAGATCGTATCTTGAGGCCTCTCAGCACCAAGGCTGCAGCTTATTTAGAGTCTAGAGAGGGAAGATCCCAGCTGAAGAAAACGGCAAGGGAAGGAACACTGGGAACCAGGACTGGAGCGGGAATCCGAAATTGGGAAGGCCAGTTGCTTCATGGGAGCTTTTCATGACTCTAGTTCCCCACCAACACCCCTCCCCTTCTAATTGCTTCATAGCACAAGACGGTAATCAATCTGCTCTGTTTACTCTGTTTAGGCGTACATTTTAGTACTTTCTGAAACGTTTCCCATAAGCTTCTCCCTGCCATGTGCCCTCCTTGTACATTTTAGAAATTTTGCAAAGACTTAAGTCTCCTCTGGGTTCTTTCCTGACTGGAGCTGCATGCTGATTCAAGCCATATTCAGCCAGGAGGCTCTCTTCCCGTCTTTAAAACAAGAAACATCTTCTTCCAAGAAGACTGCACTACAGTTTTCTTTGTATGTGTTGCTAACGAACAAAGAGGCCCCACTGCAAAACAGCATTTCATGAGCAGAGCAGGGCTGATAGCACCTCTTGCCAAATGTGACTGTGTGTAGTTGTGTGGGGGGAGAATAGCTTTGTCAAGAGGAGGGCCGAGGGAGGCGGCTCTGGGGAATTTTTAGCAACTGCAGGATGGTGTAGTGGAAAGAATGCTTGCCTGGGAATTTGGAGACCTGGCTGTGCCTCTGACATACCGTGTGACCTTGGACAAGTCATTTGACCTCTCTGGGCCTCAGTTTCCTGATCTTTAAAAGGGATGAGGGAAGTAGACTGGATGATCTCCAAGGATCCTTTCAGCCCTATGCATCCTCACCTCTGGGGGCAGGGATTTGAGGTTTAGACCTGAGCCAATATCTGTCCAACCCAAGAGACTTTCTAGAGACAAGAGAGAGGCCAGGACAGCTGCTTTGGGGAGTGGCTGGTCCTTGATTAAGGCTCAAATAATTAGCTCAGCTCCACAGTAAGCCTTCTGAAATTAGAAAGAAAAAGATGTTTGGTTTAAAAAATAGCAGTCGGTGTTTCTGAAAACTGGCTTGGGGCTTTGTAGGTTTTATTCAAAGACATAATTTTGCTTCCTCTATAGTACAGCAGTTTAGATTATCGATGCTTTGATGCCAGAGTTAGTGTGACCTGGGTTTGAATGCCGTTAGTAGCTAAGCAATATTGGGCATGGTGTTTAATAGCAACCTGCTTCCCTGGCTTACTGGGAAGATCAAATGAGATAATATATGTCAAGCTTAGAAGACAGTGTCTGGCATTAAATAATCACTCAAAAAGCCATTATTATGGCTATATTTTGCTGCTTAACAAACCATCGCAAAACGTAGTGTTCTAAAGTGACAACCATTTTATCATGCTCGGTGATTCTGTAGGTCAGGATTTTGGACACAGTGCAGTAGAGATGGCTTCTTTCTGCTCCATACAGTCTGAGGCATCATCTGCAGAGTCTGGAATGACCAGAGGAGATTTGAATATCTGGGTGCTAGAATCACCAGCAGGCTTTTCACTCACAGATCTGGCACCTAGGCTGGGATGACTTGAAGGCTGAGCTCAGCTGGGACTGTTAACCAGGATGCTTACACATGTGACCTCTATATGGCTTGAGCTTCCTTGCAAAATGGTGGCCTCTGAGTAATCTAACTTCTCACATTGTTGCTCCACACTTTCCATACTCTGAGAAGAGGTGTGCAGCAACTCAGAACAACTCAAAAGTAGCATGGCTTTTTATGAATGAGCCTTAAAAGCAACATAATACCCCTTCTGCTCTGCTCTGTTGCTTTAAACAGTACAAGCTTGTCCAGATGCAAGGGTAGGGGCCTTCTCTCCATGGAAAAAGTCTCTCAGAAGTTGCAGCTATGTTTCAGAACCTCCACAGCCATATAGTTATCATCATCATTTTTCTGTACCATATAATCTAATCTCTTAAGTAGACAAAAAGTTCCTTGAGGGCAGGAGCTGTGCATTTCTCTACAGAAGCTTAGCATAATGCTTGTGAAAATGAGACAAAAATCAACATATTTTCAAAAATCAAATTGAGTTGGATAGGCAGCAGGTTTGGTGGAAAGACCAGGAACTTTAGCACCAAAGAGATCTGGATTCAAAAATCTGTATTCAGGGCCAGAGGCAGTGGTTCACACCTGTAATCCCAGTACTTTGGGAAGTTGAGGCAGAAGGATCACTTGAGCCTATGAGTTTGACATCCACCTAAGCCATATGGTGAGACCCCATTTCTGCAAAATATAAAGATAAAAAAATTAGCCTGGCATGGTAGTGCACACCTGTGGTGCTAGCTACTCAGAAGGCTGAGGTGGGAAGGATCACTTGAGCCCAGGAGGTAAATCTGCAGTGAGCCATGATTGCACCACTGCACTCTATCCTTGGTGACAGAGTGTGACCTTTATGCATTGAACAATGATTCATTTAATGCTAATAACTCACAATGGCTCCATTTTTCAAATTTCTACATGGTGGTGTCTGTAGATGCCTCGGTCTGGGAAGATACTCTCATGGGATAGAGAACTAGCCCTTTGGAAAGGAGCTCAGGGTCCCAGGGAAACTGCCTGGGACAGTGCTCTATTTTGGCACATCCACAGCTGAGTTTGAATTGTCTCTGTTGGCTTCTGACCCTAGAGATCCCCTGGCTTCCTCTAGTTATCACCGTTTTGCTCAGAGGTTCACATCTTTTCCCCACTGGATAGATCCTTTCCCTTGCTGCTGTGTAACTGTGGGCAAACATGTTAGCTCTTACCTTGTGCCTTTTTTTTTTTAAGCATTGTATTATTGGCTCAAATTCAGCAAACTGTACTCTCCTTGTCTTTGTGGTGTCAAGCCAGGTCACTGAGCTTCACTTTCTGGGGTAGTTCCTGGGACCCAAAGCTCTCTCAGGAATCATTGACTGTGAGCTTCTCCTTTCTTTCCCTAACACCTCCCAGGAGCCCTAATCTTACCTTTTCTGTTTTTTAAGAGTCTAAATAATCTGAAAGAAGACACTTACCTTGTCTTTAGAAAAAGGCACAAACCTCACATTTTGCAAATGATTTTGAGGCCATTCCATGGCCACGTCTCCAGTGGCATATTTCTTCTGAATGATCCTTATCTGTCTTGGTGATTTTGATTGGATGAACCTCTGGATTTTTGCTGAGTTTTACTTTGGAATCATCATGCAGTTGTGAAATTGTCCTAAGTCCCTCAGTTCCCGCCATTGTAGTAGACATGCATTGTTTTCTGGCTGCCTAGGACTTGTTCACTTTCTCTTCCTAGCAGCAGCCTTTCTTTCATTATTGGGATGTCATCTTCTGCATCTATGGGATACAGTCTGGTAGATTTTTGCTCGGGGTCTTGGCCGTTCCTAGTCAAGGGCTAAGTTTATGATCCAAGTCAGGTCAATTGGATCCTTTCTTTCTGGAATTGGAAACTTGACCAGAGGAACAAAGAGACTGGACATAATGGTTTTTCATTTCATCTAAGCACCTTCAAAAGCACAGACCAGACTATGCCTACTTCCCTACCCGCCCCACCCTCCATCCACCCCAGACCTGTTCTTAAAATGCTCATCGAATCCAGGAATTTCTGTTAGCTTTCTAGAGAATTCCCTCTCACTCAAGTTCACAAGATTGCAACCAAATTTCCAAGTAAATGAGAAAGCCACAGACAACAAACTTCTGGAGAGAAAACGGCACAATAAGAAAGATTATGCATGGCCTTTGGAGAAAGGCAGACCCAGTCTGAATCACAGTTTTACCATTCATCAGCTGGGTGCCCTTAGGCAAGTTCATTTTTCCCTTAGGATGTCAGCATCATTGTAAAATAAGGATAATGAGTCCTGAAGCCCTGGTTCTCAAACTTGCCTGCATATTGCAATCACCTGGGGAGGCTTAAAAAATTACTGATGCCCAGGCCGGTCCCCAGAGAGTGTGATTTAATGATTTGGGGGTGCTTTTTGGATCTTGGGATTTTGTAAACCTTGTAGGTGTTTCTGATATACAGCAGTATTTGAGAAAATTGACCTCAAGAAATTCTTCAAATTATAGGGAAGAATAAATGAGGTAAGATATGTAAAACATTCAGCATAATGTAAGAATGATAAAAGTCACTCTGTTCTCCTTTCCTATCCTTTCTTAGGGTGAATGAGAATTGTTTGTGGTTGCTTCTAGCACAGTTTTCTTTGTCTGGAGTAGTCATAGCAATGCATGACAACCACGATGCAATATAACCTCACTTGTTTATCCCATTATAGGTGAAGGACAATCATACATGTAGCCAGAATTATAGAATATACAAAAATGTGATTACTTTCACATCCCTAGAATAACTAGGGCAAGTTCAACAATCCTTTGTGAGAACGTTCTATGGAGTAACTGCTTTAATGGAGAGACAAAATTGATTTATAATTACCATGGCAACAGCAAAATGAAGTGATGTCTTCCCGAGGGACCTGGACCAGGACCCAGGAGAATTTTCTCCCAGGTTTGCCCTGCAACTTGCTGAGTGACCTTGGCTCAGACAGTTCATCTCATAAGGCCACAGTTTCCCCAGAGCCTATTTTCTGACTTATGCATCTTCAACAGATTTTTTGAGGGAAATATATCGAGGTGACAGTTGTTAAGACAATGACGAGAAGAGGCTGTAGGAGGCAGAATGAAAGCAAGGCCTTGAGCCTCACGGAGGAGATAATTATAGATGCTGGTTCTCCCACCTGCCGGCTTCTCCCATAGCTAACAAAACCTATCCAAGTCTCTATCTTCAAAAAGTTCTTTCTGTAGAGAGGATGCAAAGGGAAACTTCCATGTAGCTCAGGCTTTCTCACTTTAGTACTATTGACATGTTGGGTTGGATATTTTTGTTTGGTGGGCTGTCCTTCTCATTATAAGATATTTAGCAACATTTCTGACCTCTGCTTCTTAGATTCCAGTTGTACCCTTGTTTCATAACAACCCAAAAATGTTTCCAGACACTGCCAAATGTCCCCTGGGGGAAAAAAATTACCTCCGGTTAAGAAACACTGGCTAGCCCAATGTCAATGAAATTTGCTTAAGTTAATAAAGCAATGTAACTGTGTGCACACAGTGTTTAATCTTAGTGCCCTCAGAAATTTTTGCAGATTTCCGTGGAGCAGATGGCTATCAGGAATCTTTACATCCATTGTACAGATGGGGGTTCTGAGTTACAGAGAAGTTTAATAGTAACAGTAATAATGACCAATGCTATTGGCTCAGGTAATTATGTCAATTTCTCCCCACCATTTATAATAAGATTAGGTGACTATGTATAAAAATCTATTTCTAGCTTCTTTTCTAAAATAAAATCTGGCAACAGAAGTCAGCTCGGCTCTATGGCAGTAATTGACTGGCTTTTAGATGAGGTGTGTCTCCATTCCACTGCAGTCCCCACCACTCCCTATTGTGACCCCAATGCTGAGACAGTACGTCAGCTGCCATTTGACATCATGTTGATTTTCTTTTGCTTGATCCAGCTTTGCTCATTGATCTCATCTGTCCAGTTCCTCTTGGCTATTGTATATGTGGCTCCTTTCTTAAAACCACACTGTGTTGTATATATTACTGCTCTCATTTTAAAAATAGGAAAACAGAGGCTCAACAAAGGAAAAGCGGTTGCCCAAAATCACACAGCAAGTCATCAGCAAAACTGGGAGGGAGACAGATCTGAGCTCCTACCTGGCCAGCACATCCCTGCCCAGTATCACAGAGTAGCCGCTGGTCGAGTCTCCCTGTATGCTGTGATGCTCCAGCCAGATCTTCTGCACCTTAGGGTTTCCTTGAAGAACCAAATCTCAGTGTCCCTTTTGCTCACCAGGAAACCCACATGCCACCAGAATGGCAAGAGTGTCCTCTTAGTGTAGCTTCCCAGACTGCATTTTTCCTGTGTCTGTGCCACTCTTTGGGCTGTGGCCAAGGGCTGCTCACACACTCCCACGTAGCTGAGGGGCCAGCTGGTGTGTGTGCTTTTGCCTGAGACGAGGCCGCTTGCCTGTGGGGAGGATGTGATTGCTTTAGGAAATTAAGTGGGAGTGATTAATTAGGAAATGTACTGAGGATGCTGGAAAGAAATAGCAGAAAAGAAAAAAAAAATTGGAACCCTTAATACCGAAAGCTTCTGGCCACATGGCTAAGGATACTGCGCTCAGTGGGATGAAAGCATTTGATCCTGTTATTTCTGATGCTGCTGCTTTGATGTCACCTCCTTGCATGAGGATTTTGGAAGGAACCATAGTCAGTTGGTCCAACCTCTCCTTTCACTGAATGGCAAATGAAGGCACAAGGAGACCCCCAGTGGAAGCTGGGCAGCTTACAAGAAACAGCAGGACTCGGGACTCAGAAAGACCTGAGTTTGAATTCATGATGCATCCTTGCTAGATGTATAATCCTGGGCAAATCTCCGAGTCTCAGGCTTCTCACTGTGAAATGAAGGTAGCATTGATGATTGCCAAGGATTTTTGCAAGGAATTAGTGAACAAAAGCAAGTGTGACGACTGCTAATAAGTAACATGTGCCAGGCACAATTTTAGCACTTTGTGTTTTCTTAATTCTTACAGCCATTCTGTGAGGTTGGTACTATTATTAGTTCATTTTACGGATGAGGAACAAAGGCACTAGAGGATACATTATTTACTCCATGTTTCAGAGCTCATGAGTGGCAGAGTCAAGTTTCCCATGCAATCTGATCCAAAAGTCCACCTTGTTAACCACTAAGCATTCTGCCTCTTGTGCGTATTGTTTAATTTATAGGTGGCATTATAAGATACATAAAATATGACATGTATGGTATACTTTAGATACAGCTTATTAAATTATTATTTACATAATATGTTAGGTTGAACCCTGTGGAATTGGCATTTTTGTTGTTAGAAAAGGTGGAATAGTAGTAATTTCAGAGCGTTCATCCTAATATGTAATATACATAAGTCACAGAAATTTCTCTTTCTCTTCCTTTTCTGCATATAGATTCAGCTAGTTCCTAACTCAGAACCTCAGTTTCCTCCTCCATAAAATGGGGCTAACACTACCCAACACAAGGCGCTGCTCTTCCATGCCAATGAGACAGGGTATGGGGAAAGCACCTAGCTCTGACTCAGTAAGTCACATCTACTGTTACTCTACACACACCTGCAGGACCCTGCTATTTGATACTCCTTTCTTCACCACTCTTCACTTACACTTGGTTTTTGGTTAGAGGGTCTCCATGTCCAATAAAACTTTTAAGTTACACACAGGTAAAGTACTGGGCCTAGAAGCTGTATTTTTATTCCATAGGACTTTGATACTTTCAATATGCTTCAGTCTAACACAAAGCTTCCTGTCAGGCCAAGCTGAATGCTGCTGTCTTCCATACACATAAGAATTATGGTGCTGCCAACATGAAATACCACCTGGTCTAGCCTCATGGCTCATTCCTCCTGGATTTTCTCCCAGGCTACAGCCTCCTGTAGCATGAATTCTTGGCCTGTCCATCAACCCTCTCTTTGGAAACTTTAACCAACTCTAGTCTCATCTGTGGGTTTTAATGCAGTGAAGGTTCTCTGAGACCCCTTGAGGTGTGGGTTCTGGACCTTGCAGGAGACGCTGGTGGTGATGGCTCTGCTCTCTCCCCAAACCCTTTGCCAAAATAAACTTTGAGGGATGGGTAGTCCATGTGAAGAAACATGGCGGAAGGGTTCCTTGTCTCAAACTTTGGCTCTGTACCTGGAAGATAATGAAGGAAATGAAGCTATGAGACTGCCCTCTCATTCTGGAGCCACTTCTGTTTTCCCATGGATCTTGGGGGGTCAGAAAAAATAGCAGAAGGAGGGTTTTCATTGGATCTGTGCATTAATACTGGAGCGTTATAATAACAATAAGAGCTAACTTTTACTGAGATCTCACAGTATTCCAGGCACAGTGCTAAGTACCTTTATTAATTCATTTTGGTACTCACAAGAGTAGGATTAGGTCCAAGTTAAGGCACAGAGAGGATGAATAGTTTTTCCATGAATCTACACATGGCAAGAGGCAGAACTGTAATTCAGGCCAGTCTGTTTAGCTCAGTGCTTTGGTTTCCTAATCACAACAGTCTACAGCTTATCTTACTTTCCAGGTGTTAACCAAGTGGGCTTCCTGATTCGAAAGCAGATTTTACTGATTTTCAGGCATGGGAACAATGCAGGAAGATGGTACAGATGGTCTCTGGAGGAAAGCTCCCTATTTGTGATCTCAGTTGCTGCCTGGGTCTCTTCTGTGTAGCTGGGCTTCCATATGGGAATTCCAAATCCTATCAACAGAGGATTCAGGGAAAAGTTGAGCAGGACATCAGATTTAAAGGAATATTACAATATTATAGACAGGAGAGACCATTTATTCATTCAACAAAGCTGTATTCCATGCACCATGTCCACCTCGTGCAGTGGTGAACAAGCCACTTCTTATCTCACCAATTGACTCTTACAACAAACAGCCTCCTCACATCTATTGTGAAAACATAACCCAGAGAGTAACAAGTATAATTGGAAATTGGACCCCTCCTACATTGCTGGTGAAATGTAAAATGGCGCAGCTGCTTTGGAAAACAGTAAGGCAGTTTCTTAACATAAGATTACCATAGGATCTGGCAAATCCACTCTTAAGTATATACCCAAAAGAATTGAAAGCAGGTACTTGAACAGATACTTGTATGCCAACTTTCATTGCAGCATTATTCACAATAGCCAAACTGTGGAAGCCACCCAAGTGTCTACGAACAGATGAACGGATAAACAAAATGTGGTATATACATACAATGGAATATTATCCAACCTTAAAAAGGAATAGAGTTCTGATACATGCAACAACACAGATGAACATTGAGAACATTGTGCTGGCTGCTTATGGTGGGTCACGCCTGTAATCCCAGCATTTTGGGAGGTCAAGGCAGGCAGAACACTTGAGCCCAAGAGTTCGAGACCAGCCTGGGCAACATGGGACCTGCCTGAAATCCTGTCTGTACAAAAATACAAAACTTAGCTGGATATAGTGGTGCATACCTGTAGTTCCAGCTACCCAGGGAGCTCAGGTGGGAGGATCACCTGAGCCCAGGAGGTAGAGGCTGTAATGAGCCATGATCATGCCACTGCATTCCAGCCTGGGTGACAGAGTGAGACCCTGTCTCAAAAAAAAAAAAAAAAAAAAAAAAAGAAAGAAAAGAAAAGAAAAGAAAAAAGATGATGCTAAGTAAAATCACCCAAACACAAAAGGATATTATATGATTCGACTTATATGAAATGTCCAGCATATTTCCAGAATAGGCAAATTTATAAAGACAGAAAGTAGATTAAAGGTTATGATGGGCTGGGGAGGAGAGAATAGGGAGTTAGGGCTTAATGGGTACAGAGTTCCTGTTTGGGGCAATGAAAAAGTTTTGGAAATATATAAATGGTGGTGGTTGCACAACATTGTGACTGTACTAATGCCACTAAACTGTGCACTTAAAAACAGTTAAAATGGCAAAATTTATATGATGTGAA
The DNA here is from genome assembly GCA_963574635.1 of Cheracebus regulus. NCBI lineage: Eukaryota > Metazoa > Chordata > Mammalia > Primates > Pitheciidae > Cheracebus > Cheracebus regulus. The sequence continues at coordinate 13,575 of CAUYQU010017947.1, read as the reverse complement.
TTTTACCACAATTTTTAAAAATCTCGTCACAAGAGAAATAAAAAGCCTGCTTTAAAAAGGAAGAAAATTATAGAAATTCTTTTCTCATTCACCTCAGCCCCTAGACCTTATGTGTAGCACACAGCCCAGCCTATAGTAGATGCACATTTCTGACTTTGCCAAGCCAAACTGGGAACACAATCATTCTATTTGTAGTTGAAAATGGCACTGAGGCTGTTGAGTATAAATTTTACTACCATGGCAACTGTGGAACGCAAAGATGATAAACATGAACATGCAGTAATATTTCTGGCAGGTGGGGTCAGCTGGAAATAACATGTCTCCTTGCAGGTAAATGCAAGATTTGAGGGATGGTGAATTGTTGTAATTGTTACAAAATCTCAGAATCCCAACCAGGAAGTGTCCTCTTTGTTCCAATGGAGGCATCCCGGTGACTCTTTGGACTAGCTGAACCAAAGAGGATAGAAGATGAAGTCCAAATTGGTAATGGACTCCAGGAATCTTTGTTAGCAGCTCTCAGAAGAAAACAGGAGGCCAGCCACACTTTTCTCCACTTATCGACGATATAGTTCAAATCATCAGGAAGAGACATTATGGGTCTATAGGTCTCCTGGGCTGTGAGCAGAGTCGCAGCTGGCATCTGGGAGAAGGAAGAAAGACGACCACAATTTGGCCTTTAAGGAAACAGACCTGGGAAGAGAGAAAAGGAAGTCATCTGACTGTGTTGTTTGATGGACCAGAAAGCCTCTTTCAGAAGAAAATGGTTTCTAAAAGCTGATGTGAATTTTGTGTTGCATTCAGTTGCTCTCTTTCTTTGTTTAGGCTTAGCTCACCATTTTTGGATTGACTTTGTGACATTCCCCCATCCCATCCCACCCCACGGCCCACACACTGACAGACACAGACACGCATACAGACACACGTGTACACCCATAATCACTGGCAAGGGGGATCAGTTTTACAATCCAAGAGCCTTGTCTCCTGCAGGGTCCACCATCCTGACCCTAGCCCACCTGTGACTTCCCTCTTCCAGGCTCAGTTCTGAGCTACATCCCTGATAGGGTTTAGCTGTGTCCCCATTCAAATCTTAACTTCAACTGTAGCTCCCAGAATTCTCACCTGTTGTGGGAGGGACCCAGGTGGAGGTAATTGAATCATGGGGGCTGGTTTTTCCCGTGCTGTTCTCGTGGTAGTGAATAAGTCTCAGGAGATCTGATGGGTTTATCAGGGGTTTCCACTTTTGCATCCTTATTCATTTCTCTCTTGCTGCCGTCATGTAAGAAGTGTCTTCCGCCCTCCACCATGATTCTGGAAGCCTCCCCAGCCATGTGGAACTGTAAGTCCAATTAAACCTTTTCTTCCCAGTCTTGGTGTGTCTTTATCAGCAGTGTAAAAATTGACTAATACAATCCCCTTCCAATGCTATGTGTGACACAGTGACACCGGGACAAAGTCTGGCTCTCTGACACTGCACCTAGGTGAACTTCGTTTACAAAAGTCTTTAGGCAGCCTCTGAGGGAAGGCTGGGTGATTTTACGGCAGTAGAAAGACTATGGGTTTTAGAAGTAGGGCTGAATTTGAATCGCATTTTGACACTTGATAGTCATATAACCAATGGGTCACCAAACCTTAGTTACCCCATCTGTAAAATGGGTTCAGTGATACCTGTTGTCCCAGGGTTTATGTATTCACGTATACATGAGAAATACTTACAACCTATGTGTAAGTAGCCACCCACACTCAGCAGCTACTGCTATTATGAAGGCATCTAACAACCATTTTGTGTTCATGGATCTGGCATTCCAGTGCACTGACATTGGCTTGAAAAATCTCAGTCCAGGCTAATTCTGCAGAGGTTAAGATAGCACCAGCAGCTGGGTGTAGGGGCTCATGCCTGTAATCCCAGCATTTTGGGAGGCCATGGCGGGTGGATTGCCTGAGCTCAGGAGTTTGTGACCAGCCTGGGCAACATGGTGAAACCGTGTCTCTACTAAACTACAAAAAATTAGCCAGGCATGGCAGCGTATGCCTATAGTCCCAGCTACTTGGGAGGCTGAGGCAGAATTGCTTCCTCCCCCAGGGGGCAGAGGTTGCAGTGAGCTGAGATCATGCCGCTGCACTTCAGCCTGGGTGACAGAGTGAGACTCCGTCTCAAAAAAAAAAAAAGCACCAGCTATATGCCATGATAAAAAGAGCTAACGTTTACAGATCACTTACTGTATTCAAAGTATCAAGCTAACTGATGTACACACATTACCATGTTTAATTCTCACAACAACCCTAAGATGTTGGACCTATTTATTATATCGAATTTCAGGAAGAAAAAACTGAGGCTTCCTGGGTTTAAATCACTCACCCAAGACCACCCAACTAGTATTTGAATCCAGATAGTCTGACTCCAGAGCCCAGGTGCATAACCAACACACTGGGTGCTCTGGGCAAGGAAGGAGGCTAAGCCAGGAAGACGCCAGTTTCAAGACTGGAGGTGTGTTCTCATCACTCAGTCTTGGAAGCCCTTTTCCTATCATGAAGATCTCCCTATTTGCACAGAGATTGTTGCTTTTCCAGGCTTGCCAAATCCAGTTCCCGTCAGTCATGCATAAATCAGTTCATTCTTTCCATCATTCTATCGGCATTCATGTACTGAACAGCTCCCTTGCACCATGGCTGCTACTGTTAAAGTTCATTTATTGGCTACCGACTAGACCCCAGGCACTGTACTAGTGAATTGGACACATTATCCTATATGTTTTTTATACAACTCCACATGGTTGGCCTCTAACACTTACTGCTTCTTTAGAGTTGACAAAATAGACGCATGTGGAGGTTAAAAAATAATCGCCTTATAGTTTCCCAAATGTAAGTGTCAGAGCCAGGATTCAAATCCTTTAAGGCTTTCATCAGCCCTAGCCCAAGGAAATGTCTTCCTTTTTCCAATTCCCTTAGTACTAATCAGTCTTCTAGACTAGTGGTTCCAAGCTTGAGCAGGCACCAGAATTGCCTGGAGGACTTATTAAAACACACATTGATAGGCCCACCTGCAAAGGATCTGACTCAATAGGTTGAGATGAGGCCTTACAATGTGCCCTTCTAGCAAGTTCCCAGGTGATGCTAATACTGCTGGTCCGGGAACCCCATTTGGGGGATTATGACACTGAGCTCTTTGAAGATGAGGATCTTGCCTTTGTTGTTCTAGTATTACACAGTGCCTCCTGTCAGGGTTGCTTGAATTACTATTTTGGATTATTTTGAATTGTTCAACTGCACATTCACTTCTTTATATGCTATATTGTGTTTTTGTATCAGTGTGAAAATTCTTAGGCTTTGACATTTAGGTTTTAAGCTCCTTGGGGTCAGAAATTTCACACTATACTTGTTAGCACCTTGTGCAGAACCTTGCATATACTAGATATTTGGTAAATATTAGCTGGTCCTTATGGCCAATGGCCAGAGGGTTTGCCTTATCTTAAGCCCAATTTAAGCTTGGAAGCTCAGCCTCAAAGCATAAGTTGGTGGATGGAATTTTCCAAGATTTGCAGTTCACCTCCAACAATGATTCTCAACTCTAACTGCACATTGAAATCAACTGGGGCCTTTAAAATAATATGATTTCTGGTATCTATCCCCAGAGATTCTGGTTTGGTTGGTCTGGAGTGTGGCCTGGGCAGCAAGTTTCCCCAGTGATTCCAATTTGCAGCCAAGACTGGGAATCGCTGACCTAGAGCATTTGGCTTCATGACTTTCTCCTGGGCATTTTCAGAGGCTGTGTGTGCATACGCACGTATATGTGTGCAGAGAAGTGGGGAGCTATGCACGTCTCTTGAATGTACAGTGATCATCTCTCTCTGAATCTGAGATGAGGGTGCAAGGGCCTGGGAGCCAAGCCTCGGGTAAAAACTTGGCAAAGCCAGAGGTACTTGAGAGCATCAAGGGTACCTGCCTCCCTCTCCTGTGGCCCCCTTTGGCCATAGTGCTGCTTGCCACATTCCACAGTGAGGGGGCTCTGTTTCGAGGGTGGAGGCAGGGGGTGGGGGGCTGAACGCAGGTGGCATGGCTGTTGCAAGGCCTTTTTGTTCTCTCTCGGTTCAGAAGGGGCCGTCTTCCCAAGGACTGAGGTGTGGGGCTTAGCGTTTGGCACCATGTGTGTCAGTGCTGAGTTTATTCTTGGGTTTCTCGGTGGAAACACACACGGCTACTTGAGACCCATGAGCTGGCTGAGAGCAACGGGAAAGGTCACGCCTGGGCCCCTGCCCCAGCGGGTGCTTGACTCAGCACAATCCCAGTGTAATTAAGCATGACAAGAAGAGAAAGGGGAAAGGGCTGGTGCTTGCCCGAGTGCACTCAGCCCAAGTCCCCAGGGGGCCAGAGGATTCAGAAGTGCCAGCTGCTCTCAATTGGAGCCAAGGTTTGGCTCACCTGCAGCCACCTCCATCTCTGTCCCTGGGAGCTGGGGTTCGCTTCAGTAGACCTGCAGGATCAAGTCTCACAGAGGGATGATGGGGTGAGCATTTCTTTTTCCCTTCCCTTCTCTTCTGCCATGGTCTTGGAAGCTGTGAATGAGAGACAAGGTCACGTCAGTGCATTCAAATCCCCTGCTGTTGTTTGAGCAGTGGCCCGGGCAAGGCACTGTGCTCAGCACCAGAGCGAGGACTGATTCATGTACTTCGTTTCTTTCCTAACAGAGCTTTTACACTAGGTTGGAAAACATTTCATAATTATGAAGTCTGCAGTTAAATCCAATTACCGGCTGCTTGTGAAATCTTAGGAAGTAACAGGGACCTTGATGAACTAGGGACTACATGCCCAGCAAAAGGCATTTTTAAAGAACCCTCTTTGCCACCCAAACAAAAGAGAGTCTGTATGGTGGGATTCAGTGGTGAGCAGCCAGTGCGACAGTCACGTCCAGCCGTTCTGGGCGGTGGGCACTCTGCTAATGGGCCAAGGGCTCCTTCATGTCTGTGAGGCTCTGCAAACTCAAAGTCCCAATGGACTCTTGACCCTGGAGGGAGCGGATGTATTCTCTTCTGGAGCCAGCTCCCCCTCCGACAGCTGTTTGAGGAGCCAACATTGAGTAAGCAGCTGAGAACGTCTCCAGAATGGAACGAGGCAGATCAAGGATTAACCTGGGCTGGTGGATCAGGGTGGAGGTGTGTGGTCAGGTTGCAAATGGAACAGGGAAGAAACTGCAGGGATTCTGCCCTCCAAATGTGATATGAAGGTCCATTTCTCTCCTGTTATTTAACAAGCAAGGGAAGTCAGGGATGGAGAGAAGGGACAAAGTGGGATCCCAAGCCCCCTTACCCACGGACCTCTTGTAGCTCAGGCACTGCCCAGGCAGAGAATGCTGACATGGAGAGCTTGATGGGCTTCTGCCCTGCACCTGCCCAGTTTCCTCTACTGTCCCTCTGTCCCCACCTGCCTGCTTCCCCCAGCGCTGTGGTCATTTGCCCATGACTAGTCTATGGACCCAGATGTCCCTTGGGATACCCTGGAAGCCTTGTCTGTGGTCTCAGCCTCAGAGCTCTACCCCGTCATGATAGAGTCTATGGCAAGGTCTCTGTAGATAAAGAGGTCTGTATCTGCCCCAAGGGTTCATCCTCTGAGACGCTAAAGGAGACTTGGACTCATGGAATGGGAGTGGCAAGTGCTTTTCTCTGGGGTTTGAAACACTATGTAGCTTCCAGGGCTTGCTTGCTTCTGGTGTGGTGCTATTTTTAGTGTCTGTCTCTAGATATATAGGATACTCCCACGGTTGTTTTCTGTTTAATTGTCCATCCACGTGCTTGTGTTTTCCATAGAGTGTGTTGCAGTGAAATGGTTCCTGCAAAGCCCCTGCCTCCTTCCTGAAACCCTCTACCCCGTAGCAGTGCCCCATGCACCAGCACCGTGGCCCCAGGCCACGTCAGAGTAAACAAACCACAGACTAAAATTGCAGCCATTCAAGAGTGGAGTCTTTAATTTGGGCTTAAAATAGCCCACTGTCTGAGAGTTCGAGGGACCAGGAGCAAGGTGTAATCGCAGGAATCAGTGGAGGAGACCCATCTCAGGATGACTGAGAAGGGGCCGCGAGCTGGGAGAAAGGCAGGCGTGGGGATTGTGGGCCCGCCCTGGAGCCCCCCATAGCTCATTTAAAGTTGGTCTCTTTCATAATGGAGTAGCAAATGATGTGGCAATAAAAATACAGGAGACCTGCCATCTCCATCTGGAATGCTTATCTGTTCTCCTGCCTTTCCTTAAAACTGTGAGCAGCATTGTAATATCAGCTACAGTCAGGACCACTACACTGCTGAATTCCTGGGCCACCATTCACATTATGTACTTCAGTCGTGCCATTCTCACTGTGTACCAAGGGACGATGCCCCCTGGAGTTGTGCGAGCAGCAATATTGGCAACAATAAGAGCAAAGAAATGGAGCACTTAGGAGCTAGGTGTTGCGCTACTTGACATGTATAACCTTGCCTAGTTCTCAACCCAACCTGAGGAAGAGGACACCCATTTTACAGATTGTCCACATATTACAGATTTAAAAAAAGAGGCACAGAGAGTTAAAATATCTTCCCAGAATCATATTGTTACTTTTGTCCACCAAGTGCAGGATAAGCTTCAGTCTGATGCAGAGTGAATACCTACACTTTTAACCATTATGCTTCCCCCACTATTCTACTGTTGTGGTTGTTACTGTTTTTTTTTTTTCTTGACTGCCACTTCCTTGTTTTTGACCCTCCTAGACTCTCTAAGCTCCTAGATCAGGGATCAGTAGAGGGCCACGTCATACATGTATATTTAGGCTCTGGGTCTCTTAGTCTCAGTGGCAGCTATGCAACTCTGCCCCTGTCGTGTGAAGGCAGCCATAGACAATGTATAAACGGATGAGCGCGGCTTGGTTCCAAGAAGACTGTATTTATGGATACTGAAATTTGAATTTCATATAATTTTTTGTGTCACGAAATATTATCCTTTTGATTTTTTCCAACCATTTAAAAATATAAAAACCATTCTTAGCTCCCAATCCATACAAAAACAGGCAGTGGGCTGGATCTGGCCTGTGAGCTATAGTTTGCTGACCCCTGTCTTGATGTGCGGGGATGTGGAGTGTGATGGGTTTATTTTAATCTGTGCTTTCTCAGGATAGGACTTGGTCCTGGCACTCAGTTACCATTCATAAACGCTGATTGAATGAATTACTCCATACACTCTCAGGTGTGCTGCATGACCTGGGGACACTGCTGCTTTTTGGGGAAAGAGTAAAAATTTTTCTTTTCTGAACAAGGGACGGAAATCCACTTTGTGGCAACGGCTGAGGAGCAGGCAGGAGCCTCCCTCTTGTGGGTCTTCATGGATGTTTGCACGAGTACAGAGAATTTTCCTTTTTATGTAGAGATTTATTTTTCACAAATAGACCTACAGAACGTGATTTGTAATAGGAAACAGATTTCCCTCCTTAAGATAAATGGAATGTCCCCACCTCCCAAACTGAAAACTCCTCCTTACAAAGGAAACAAACTGGATTCTCGAAGGAATAATCAGAAGTTTTAAAAATTGTCATAATCAAGATATGGTTTCCTAGATGATGAGCAGAGGTTTGTCCTTGCTGGGAGTGGAGGTGAAGTTTCGGTTGGAGAAGCAGATGGGCCCTGTTCCTCTCTACTTCCTGTCCCTTGGCATTTTATCAGTGCCAGATGGGGGAAGTGGCTTCTGCCTGAATGGGGTTGGTGGTCCCAACTCTGCTCCCACTGTCTGACTGTATTCTGTTCCTTTTCAAATCTTCATCACTCTACTGAAGTAAGTCCTCATTCCTCAGCCAAGCTTCCTGACAGCTGCAGTTCATTTTAATCCATGGGAGAGTTGCCTGAGCAAAGTCATGGCACTTGGAATGAGCCTGGTGAGTACAGAGGACTTGCCTGGCTGTTTGCGGACACATTTCCAGGTAGCTCGGGCAGTGGGCTGAGGCCTCTCCTCTCCGTGAAGGTGGAGAACAATAGAGGGTAGAGGAGCCCCGTGCTAAGCACCTGGCCAAAGTCAGGAGCAGCAGCAGCTGTATCTTTGGCCAAGGTCCGTTGTGTGGTCAATGAGAGTGAATATACAAGTCAGAGTCGTTAAGGAGAGGGAGGACTTGCTGTCACTGGATCCAAAGGCTTTACCTCCCTAGTTCTTCCCTGATCCTGGAGACGTGAAGGTAAACCCCACAGCCCTTGCCCTTATTGCTTACAGGCTAATAAAGGAGACAAACTTGGTGCCTTCAATTCCCTGGGAGTTTAGAGCAAAGAGCAGGGAGCTCAGACCATCCAGGTCTGCCCTCCAGAATCATTACTCTGTTGATAATACTTTGAAGATGTGTGAATTGGGGCAAGCTATTTAACCTCTTTGGACTTTACTTTCCCATAAACACAATTTTTGGTTTTCATACTAACATACTATGATGGTGGTAACAAGAGTATTACCCTTATAGGATTGCTGTGATGTTTCAGGGGAGATGAACACTGCCTGACATGCCATGAAAAAATCAATACACGGGAAAACTATTATTACTTTTTTTTTTTTTTTTTTTTTGAGATGGAGTCTAGACCTGTCGCCCAGGCTGGAGTGCAATGGCACAATTTTGGCTCACTGCAATCTCCACTTTCCTGGGTTCAAGTGATTCTCCTGCCTCAGCCTCCTGAGTAACTGGGACTACAAGCACACACCACCACACCTGGCTAATTTTTGTATCTTTAGTAGAGAGGGGGTTTCATCATGTTAGCAAGGCTGGTCTTGAACTCTTGACCTTGTGATCTGCCTGCCTCGGCCTCCCAAAGTGCTGGGATTACAGGAATGAGCCTCTGCACCCAGTGAAAACTATTATTAATCATTATTTTTATAGTTTTCCAGCAGTACAACTTTTTAAAAAATTATAAATTGCTTTCTCTTAAATTGGCTCACTTGAGCATCTCAAAAATCCTCTGCGGTTCTGCAAGTGCTACTAACCCATTTTGCAGATAAAGGTGGTTTGCCTGAAACACACAAGTAGTCATGAAACTGGGACCCGAGGCCTGATGCTACAGCTGCTGTCTAGTTTTCCTCGACTCTATACCATGCCACCTTCTCTCATGGGTATAGGGGTTGTGTCTGCTCTGTGGGTGATGCCCAGATGTCCAAGAACGGTTCTCTGCTTTCAAGGAGTTTATATCTCCTTAAAATTGAAAGAGCCTTGACCTCGAAATTGGAGAGTTTGCCTGTAAGTGAGGGCCACTTTTGCTGTCTCCAGCAAGGGAAGACAGGCAGGAAAATGACTAGCTAGGAGTCTTATGTGGTGCCGTCAGATGACACTCAGAATTTCCTTGTGTTGAACCTGCAGAGACCTGTCTCTGATTTCCTGCATGTCACTCGGCAAATTCCCTCCATGTGTGAAATGAGCAACAAAGCCAGCTCTCTGGTGGATGGTGTTAGCACCAAGTTGCATCACATTCCCCCCTCTGCCGCTCCTCCTTCGCAACAGACCTTAACGTTATTCTGTGATTACTTCGCATCATCCTTCCCAAATGTGCATCAAATTAAAGAGTTATTAGGGCATGGCAGGACATGTTTATGGGGAAGAATTTCCTTTAAAGTCACAGCTCAGCCTGAACTCACTTTATTAGTGTTTATACAAAGTATGCAGTCTGTTCCAATGCAGTCCATGTTTATATTCCTGCAGCAATCATTGCATTCCTAGGGCTGCTCCTTCGTTTTCTTAAAGCGATTACTGTACCTATATTAAAAGTTAATAGTGTGTGTGCTCTGTGGCTGGTTGGACTTCGAGACAGGCACCATTCCGAGAATGATACTTGACCAAGATGTGTCCCGCAAATAGCCATAGACTTAGAAGTGGTCTTCAGCCCAAGTGGGCAGGAAGAAGGTCTCCCTAAGAACAAAGACATGGTGGGCAACCAGGCCCCATGTGAGTACTTCCATTGTCACCCACTCCTGTCGTGGATATTTTGTGGCTCTAGCTGGGAATGACCATTTATGTTGATCTGCCCAAGACAGTCCCAATCTTTGCCTATTTTCATGGTATATTTGTTAATAACATCCCCTTTAACTCACAAAAGTATTCAAGTTTGGATAATAAATCATATGGTCATTTCAGTTCTAACTGACGCACATATTTACTGGTATAAGTGAAGTACATCAGCTTTAGGTCTCAAGCCATTGTCAATTAATGGCAAATGTAACTCAGTTAAAACTGTCAATAAAGAGCTCAAGTTAACATCCGTCATTCAACAGATACTGATTTGTGCCTTTCATGTGCCAGGCGTTGTGCTGAGCCTTGGGGATTCAAACATAAATCAGATATTGCCCTGGAGCCCTGTAAGTTGGAGTTTATTAGTTTAGCTAAAATTCTGGGTATGTTGCTAAAACTCTCTGACCAGGTCATTTCTATTTGTCTTCCACCCTTTAGGACTCTGTATTGTTGCAAGTTGATTACTAAATTTTCAGCCACTAACACTCATTCATTTGGTATTTCTTAGCTTTTGACCGTAGACAAGTGTCTTAATCTCCCTGTGCCTCTATTTGTTCAGTCATAAAATGGGACTCATAGCATCAACCACATAGGCTGGTTGTGAGGATTAAAAAAAAGGCCCCAAACGTGAAATGGTTGGCATAGTCCGTGGCACATGGTTAATACTCATTGCAGATTGGCTTTTGCATAATAAATAGCAGAAAGTTCTTTGGACCTTAAGATTGGCTGGCTGCAGCATTTTCACCTCTATTGACTGGAGTTAAGTGGTCTTCTTAAAACATTGCTTAAAGTAATATGTGTTAGGTTCCAAAGTCAGAATTATTGTGACCCTAGGGGATCAGCCAGTTTATTTTCCTCCTTTTAAAGATGAGGAAGGAAAATTTGACAAGGTCATGTTGTGAGTTAGAGAGCATAGATAAAGATCATGGATGCCTAACTTTTGGGCCATTCTTTCCTACTATGCCATATTTCTAGATGTATCAGTTAGCATAGACAAGGATAAGCTGCAGCAACAAATAAGCCCAGATATATCAGTAGCAAAACACAATAAAGCTGTACTGTTGCTTCTTCCTCATATCAGAGTCCAGTAGAGCTGGTCTCAGTGGTCTTAGGTGGCTTATGCTCCATATTGTCACTTAGGAACCCAGGCTGCTTTCCTTTTGGGGACCCCACCATTTTTGACACATGATCTCTACATGCCAGGAAGACAAGAAAAGGAAAGAGAGTGACATGCTTGAAGGATGTTTTATAGCCTTGCCTGGAAATGGCACATATTATTTCCACCCACATTCCTTTTCTTCAGAAATCAGTCATATTGTCCCACTTAGATGCAAAGGGCACAGGAAATTTAATCTTGCTATTTGCCTAGGAGGAAAATGGAACCGTTTGGTGAACACAAAGCACTATTTTTGCCATACCGTATTCTCTACATTTTGCTACATTTCCAAAGGTTGACTTGAGTCTCTTTTAGGATTTGTTTTCTGCCTCCCAGTGATTGGAGGAGCCATTTTATCACATGTTCTCCTATGCAGTGCAGGGAAGGGTTTTGAGAACAGGCCTTCTAAGGAATTTGGAAGGATTTGAGATTTCTGGGTATGATAATAAGAGACATAAAAGGTGAACCCTTTGGACTGATGGTCACCACCTGGAGGTTAGTGCTGAGAAAAGAACACATTACCTTAAGTCATCACAGGAAGAATTTAGGAAGGATTTTTTGTTTATTTCTGAGTGTGAGGGCTAAGATGTCCTGGGTGTGTCTGGAAGGGATCACTGTCTCTGCAGATGCTTTGGTGTGCCTGGAGTGGATGAAGGAGATTTTGGGTGGGGCTGTGGATTAGACCAGGTGCCCATTTGTGTTGGAAGCAGCAAGGTCCTGCCAACATCATCATCTTACTCATGCTCACATTTTACCTGAATAATAATCAGCCAATTGATGGTTGCTTCTTGAGTACTTACTGCACGAACAGCCCTGGGCCAGAATCACTTTACACATATCACCTCATTTAATCCTTGCAGTATTGTAGGAGGTAGGTACCGTGCTTATTATGCCCATTTAAAGATGGAGAAATAGGAGCTTAGGGATGGGGTAAGTAACTTGCCTAAAATCATGCTCTATTTGCCAAGATTTGAGCCTAGGCTATCTGATTCTAGGGCTTGCCTCCTTACGCATTATGTTCGGCAGCAGGGATCTCAGACTGTGATGCTAAAAGACGAAGGAGGTAACTTGAGTGAGGAAATCAGATCAGGTGGACTGGTGAATTGCAGGGTATGTACCTTTTGCAAAGTGGGCAATTGCCTCCTAGTACCAGCTTACAGTGGCCACAAAAATCCATGGTTATTTGATGGACTGATTTTTGGAGACAAGCCAGAATTGCAGATTTGTATTTGAAATGCTCCCAAATTGGCAATTAATTTGCATATGTGAAAATCACAGTGAGAACCAGATTATACAGATCTACAGGTCTGCAGGCCAGAGCTCACTGGTGGGCTACCAGTTTGCAAGTTCATCTCTGCTGTTCCCAGCAAAGAGCTAGTTGTATGCTGCTTTTTTTTTTTTTTTCTTTCCCCTGGAGCATGGAGCTGAACAGAGCAAAATGGGGGCAGGGAGTCCTCCTGCTGCAAGGGATGAAAGAATAGAGACCCCACGCCCACTCCTTCTCTTTACAAGCCCTCACCATGACCACATCCAACCACCTGGGTTGCCCCTCTGTTTGGCCTGTTCTTCTCCCTGCAGGTAGCTGTCTGCACAGGGCTGGCTGCAAGCTTTTGCAGGTGTAAAATTATATATGCGAGAGTGTTGCCAAGCCAAAAATTTAGCCCAGAGAGGCTTAGTTCCCAAACAACTGAGGTAGTGTGAAGCCAGTTTTTAAAATCAAATTCAGCTCATTTCTTTCCCAAATGCATGTATGTTTTTAAACTTGCACGTGGTTATGTAACAGATGAGAATGAAGTGCAAAAATCAGAATAGTTAATAATGCCTCCTGCGGTGTGAGTCTGGAGAGGTAAAGCATGAGATGGGAGCCCTATGAGGGTGATCTGAAGGGAAACACTGCTGCCCTTGATCTGGTAGGAAGGTGATTTGATTTGATGGTTTTTGAACACGTGCTGTTTCTCTCTTTCATCAGGGTAGCTGGGTGGCTGGTATTAGGCCCTTTGGACTGGGGAGAGGAGACAGAGGAAGACACCCATTAGGACAACCTGATGTGAGCAGTTTCTGAGATCTGCCTTTGGGCGCATCAAAGAGCATCTTCCGCCAGGCACGGTGGCTGAAGCCTGTAATCCTAACACTCTGACAGACTGAGGCAGGTGGATCACTTGAGGTCAGGAGTTTGAGACCAGCCTGGCCAACATGGTGAAACCTCATCTCTACAAAAATCAACCAGGTGTGGTGGCTCGCGCCTGTAGCGCCAGCTACTCAGGAGGCTGAGACAGGAGAATCCCTTGAAGCCAGGAGGTGGAGGTTGCAGTGAGCCGAGATTATGCCACTGCACTCCAGCCTGGGAGACAGAGTGAGACTCCATCTCAAAAAAAAAAAAAAAAAAAAAAAAAAAAAAAAAAAAAAACACAACAAAACCCAAAAACGGGGTCGGTGTGGC
>CAUYQU010017946.1:0-51503 GCA_963574635.1 Cheracebus regulus | reverse complement strand
AATTGGAAGTAAATCACTCCTCAGCAATTGCATAGCATCTCGCAGGTTTAAATAAAATATTGGTTGGCTGCTTGTTTGTTATTTTCATCCCTTATTCCTTCCTGTCTCCATTGTTAAGCACAATTATTGGCATAAAAGAGGTTTTTAATAACCATTTTTAGACTGCATTCTAGCCTGGGCAATAGAACAAGAATCCTGTTCTCTCTCCTTCTCTCTCTTCCTCTTTCTCTCTCATTCTTTTTTTTTCCTTTTGCTCTTTCTTTCCTCTTTCAAAAAATAAAAAAATGCAAATATATGCATAATTTTTTATGAATATAAAAGTATCTTAGCCTCCAGGTTTTTCTATTTTCCATTGAAATTACATCACAGAATAAAATATGCACAAAGTCAGAAGAGAATATGCCAAACTGCTTTATCCTTTTTGCAAATAAGAAACAAACTGTAACTCAGTGAAGATTAGTAAGTTGTATGATTACTGTAAAGGTGAAATAGACACTAAAATGATGAATAAAGAACTCTAAAATATTTATTGAGTAAAAATGTGTATAAACAAAACTACAAATGTGTGAAATGTATGAAAGATTTAGACATAGTAAAACTTTTATCACCGAACTGCAGGAGCAAAAAGAAGTCAAGAAAAATGATAGAGGCCAGAACTTTTAGATACGCAAAGAACCTTAAGTAGAGGGAATGGATAGTCACTGGAGTATTGTAACAAGGGAGTTACTTGTTCTGGTGTCAGTTTTAAAAAGACCTCTCCACTACTGTGTGAATGATAGAAGCAAGAGGAGAGAGGCAGATTCACCAGTGTGAAGCTGCCTCAGTTATTCAGGCACATGGTCACCAAAACTGGTTTAACCATCCAATTAGATGATAAAAAATGACTTCAACATACACTTCAGAAAATACTTATTTTTGAATGATGTACATGACTACTACTATACTCAACATGCATATTCTAAAGCATGTACAACAATGTAAGAAGAATGTAAAATGAATGTATATAATTAGTTATATATCATACATCATATATAATAATTATTAGTCTTAAACTCATCATAAATTGAAAACATCCTAAGTCAAAAATACATCTAATACATCTAACCTGCTGAACACCATGGCCTAGCATAGCTTACTTTATTGACTGACTGATTGATTGAGACAGAATAATGCTGTGCCACCCAGGCTGCAGTACAGTGGCATGATCTCGGCTTACTGCAAAGTCTACATGCCAGGTTCAAGCAATTTTTGTGCCTCAGCCTCTCCCGTAGCTGAAATTACAGGCCAGCGCAACCACACCCAGGTAATTTTTGTATTATTAGGAGAGGTGAGGTTTTACCATGCTGGCCAGGCTGGCCTCAAACAATTATAAAGTCAGGTAGTAAGATATCTGTAGTTTTGTTCTTTTTGCTTAGAATTGCTTAGGCTCTTTATTGATTCATATGCATTTTAGAATTGTTTTTGTCTAATTACGTAAAAAATTATGTTTGCATTTTGGCCTCAAGTGATCTGCATACCTTGGCCTCCTAAAGTGCTAAGATTACAGATGTGAGCCACTACACCACCTACATAGCCTAATTTAAATGTGCCCAGTACACATATATTAGTTTACAATTGGGTAAAAATCATCTAGCAATATAGTACATTGTAAAGTATTGGATGTTTACCCATGTGATCACATGGCTGACCAGGAACTGAGGCTCTCTACCACTCCCAGGATAGTAAGAAATTATCATAAAGTAAATCATATCATTAGCCTAAGAAAAGATCAAAATTCAAAATTTGACATATGGCATACTGGTCCATTTGTCTATGTGTCTATTTTTGTGCCAGTACCATGCTGTTTTAATTACTGTTGCCTTACACTATAAAGTCAGGTAATAAGATACCTCTAGTTTTGTTCTCTTTGCTTAGGATTGCTTTGGCTGTTTATGGATTCATATGCATTTTAGAATCCTTTTTTGTTTAATTATGTGAAAAATTATGTCTGTATTTTGATTGTAATATCACTGAATCTGTAGCTTGCTTTGGGCGTTATGGCCACTTTAACAATATTGATTCTTCCAATCCATAAGAATGGAATGTTTTTCCATTTGTTTATGCTATCTGTAATTTATTTCAGCAGTATTTGGTAGTTTTCTTTGTAGAGATCTTTTACTTCCTTGGTTAGATGTATTCCTAGGCATTTTGTTTTTTGTGTGTCTATGGTAATGGTGTTGTGTTCTTGATTTAACTCTCAACTTGAATGTTGTTGTATAGTAATGCTACTAATTTTGGTACATTGATTTTGTGTCCTGAGACTTTACAAAAGTCATCTATCAGTTCTGAGAGACTTTTGGTGGAGTTGTCAGGACTTTGTAGGTATAGAATTTTATTATTAGAGAAGGGAGGACTTTAACTTTTTATTTTCCTATTTTGGATGCCTTTTATTTCTTTCTATTGCCTGATTGCTGTGGCTGGGATTTCCAGTACTATGTTGAATAGGAGTTATGAGAGTCCCATTAAAAAGTGGGCAAAATACACAAACAGATAAGAGAAGACAAATAAGTGGCCAGCAAACATATGAAAAAGTGTTCAACATCACTAATCGTCAGATAAATGCAAATCAAAACCACAATTAGATATCATCTCACAGTCAGTCTATTATCCAAAAGTAAAAAAACAACAGTTACTGGCAAGGCTGCAGAGAAAAGGGAAGATTTTTACACTGCTGGTAGGAATGTAAATTAGTTCAGCCACCGTGGAGAATAGTTTGGAAGTTTCTCAAACAACCTAAAACAAAACTACCATTCAATCTAGCAATCCTAATACCGGATATATAGCTCAAGGAAAATAAATTGTTCTACAAAGAAGACATGTATGCTCCTATATTTATTTTCTACTATTCACAATAGCAAAGACATGGAATCAACTTAGGTGCCCATCAGTGCTGGATTGAGTAAAGAAAATCAGGTATATATACATTATGGAATACTGCACAGCCATGAAAAAGGATGAAAGTATGTCCTTTGCAGCTACATGGATGCAGCTGGAAGCCATTATCGTAATTGAATTTACTCAGGAACAGAAAACCGAACACGCTGTTTCTTGCTTATAAGTGGGAGCTCAGCAGTGACTATACAGTGACTATACATGGACACAAACATGACAAAAATAGACAGTGGTGACTGCTGGAGGTGGGAAATGGAAAGGAGAGCAAGAGCTGAAAAAGTCCTTACTGTGTACTATGTTCACTACCTAGGTGATGGGATCATTTGTTTCCCAAATCTTAGTATCTACAATAGACCCATGTAACAAACCTACCCATGTACCCCCTGAATCTAAAATAAAAGTTGAAAATATAAAATAAAAGCAAGATAAATATGCACAATATATTATTGTCATAGTTGTTGTGTTATTTTTAAGGACAGTGCTTATTTTCTTTTTATCACCTCATGTACCTTATGATTTCCTAGAATTAAGAGCACGAGATGTGTCCTCTCTCTGACGTTTGCTGGTGATTTCATCATTCTTTTATTATTTCTTCATAGGAATGTTTTAAAGTCACATGTACATTTGATGTAGTTGATTTAGTTTAGTTTAATGTTTTATAAATCAAACCCAGACATACAGTAATATGGCACTTTATACTGAACCAAAAGATTAAGTGATGGTTTTAGTGCCTACTGTACTTTTACCCCTACCTTGCTGTTCTGTGTACACCTCTTGCACCATCAGTGACACATGTGTAGAGGAAAAGAATCAGTGTCAGTTAGAATATTAAATATCAGTAAAGACCTGTAGACTGCCTAATATTATCAGACCTTTCAAGAATATAGTACATTTTCTTGGGATTTTAGAAATTAATGTGATAAGAAGTTAAGTTGACTTGCTGAAATTTGGGTGGGTGATATAAGGAAAAAGAAAAATTGAAGAATAACCTAATTAAGGAAATATCCAATATAATCTAAGGTAATCTTGAATGTAAAGGATATTTGCTGATATTTATCTATTGACTGAAGGTTATAAGAAAACTTTGTAAATATTAGAAATAGAATTTAGTTACCCTACGCATTTTCATTGAATTTAGGAATGTAATACTAACTTCGAATTTTCTCAATCTCTTTGGAATTGTTTGAGATTCACTAAAGCTTTCTTGGATCTTTAACTAAACTATCATTGCAAGGGCTGAAAAGTCCCTGGTGGGGATCTACCCAGTCTGACTGGATAGACTAAATTGTGCCTCACCAATCAAATTTACATGTTGAGGTTCCAACCCCCAGTGTGACTGTATTTTGAGACAGGGCCATTAATGAGGGAATTATGGTTAAATTATTTTTTTAACCTCCTATGCCTTATGATTTCCTAGAACTAAGAGCAAGAGAAGCGTCACTTCCCTGATGTTTGTGGGTAATTTCATCATCATTTAAAAAAATTATTTATTCACAGTAATGTTTTAAAGCTACATATCCATGTTATTGGAATTTATTTAAAGATTTTGCAATTTAAGCCCAGATACACAGTAGTATGGCACTATAAATGGTAAAGCCCTAATTCAAAAGGACTGATGTCGATAAAAGAAGAGGAGGTGACACCAGTGAAAACACCATATAGGGGCACAGCAAGAAGACACCACCTGTAATCCCATGAGAGAGGCTTCACCAAAACCAACCCTGACGACACCTTGAACTTGGACTTCAAGCCTCTAGAACTATGAAACAAATTCTATTTTTATAACCCAGTTTGTGACATTTTTGTTATGACAACCAGAGTAGAATAATACAATCATATTTAAGTAATAAACACATCAAATTGGTATTCCAGCCACATTGGTTTGTCCATTTTAAGGATCAAATTCAGACATTTTCTTATGAATCTGAGTATAATCTATTCCTTAAATTCATTGACGAACCTAGATTATTTGAAAATAAATTTTATTCTTTTTGAGATGCTCTTAAAATCTATAACATCATAATATGATGCAAAAATATGTGCATCTTATGCACATATCCTTTCTAGTGGTTTGACTTAAACCATAGTTATTAATGCTATGACAAAAATAGACTTGGAATTTACATAACCATAAATTTTAAGTAAAATATAAACATTTGATTTAATCTTATCAAGATTATATATGCCTTACCTAACCTTAACAGTTAAAGATTTGAGAAACTTATACAAACTATCTCAGCAATAAAATAAAATAGGAATATTCAATTGAATATGTTATAAATATAGACTTTAGAGAAAAAGAGAAAGGAACATGACACTTGAAATGGTTTCCCTTTGATTCTTAAAAAAAAAAAAAAATCAATCAACACACGAAAATCCATTAACCTTTAGAACACCCTGTAAGGATACTTGGGACATCAAGTTAACATGTAATTCCCAGAAGTGCTTTATAACATATTTTCTGAGGATTCAATTGAATAAATGAGAAGAAATAACAACTAACAATATTCTGATAAGCTGTCAATAGGAAAAAAATATCATTTGAAACATTACTGTTAAATGTCAAATTTTAAATGAAAAATAATTATCATGAGCAAGAGCCACAAAAGCAGCTTTCATTATTATAAGGTAGATTTTTTTTCTTGTGTCATATAAACTTTAGAGAAAAATATAAATGATAGACTTTGGCTATTTTAAAAGTTGTTAACATGTAAGAGATTTGGAGGTCAGACTCTGCATAAATATTTGCTTATTGGGGAGTGGTGATTTTTTTTTTTAAGGTAGATGTTGTAGAAAGAGTAGGGGGCTTAAGTGACAAAAAATGATTTAAATAGTATTTGAAAGTTCAGTTACACCATAATATGCAACAGAAAATTGTCTAGGATTCAAATAATATTCTGAATCACAGACTACCATAGGCCAACACATGGCATCAGTTACCTAGAAGTTGGTCAGGCAGGAACAACTGCTTCACAGTACAGTATTGTCAGGCATTTCTTTCAGCAAGACCCTGGTGTCAGTAGCTCCTTAAGTAGTCTCTTGGACAGTTGGGAGCTAGTTTCTCCTCAGGGAACAGGCCCAGTGTGAATAGAGGAGATGCCCATTGGGCAGATGTGGGAGCTGCCCTCACATAAAATCCTCTGGATTAAAATCTTTGTTTCCCATAGCAGTAAATAGCACCTTTAACATTTCTTTGTACAACACCCATTTAGCCTTCCCACTATAACAATTATGTCTTCAGAGGTATCCAATGCTATAGTATCCTCACTAGGTATTTAAAGTTTATTCATAGTTCTTTATAGACTAGAAGACATTTTTCCATTAGGAGTCATATATTTGTTATAAGTAAGTTGCCTAAACAATAATTGAATTTCAGTCATCAAATTACCATAGTAACAGAACTGAACATTATTTCCCAAAAATTTACATTCCCATACGACAGAGAAAATTATTTTTTACTCTATGTATTTGTGTACACTGTGTTCTTCATTGAGGACAACAAAAATTGCAAAATATAAATTCTTGAATTATTTATTTATATGTAACAAAATTATTTTAATTTTTATCCACAAAGCAAAGTATAAAGGTATTTTTCAAAAGAAGCAGTACATTTCCATTCTAGGTTAGAAATGTAAATCTGTAAAACTTTTGTAGTAGGATAGAAAATTTAGACAACTAAAATAATTCAACTAATAAACACTAGAGATTTGTGGACTGTGAACTTGAGAGATGATTTATGGCAACTGGTAGAAGAAATGTCTAAGCTGCAAAGTGTTCAAGAGGTGACCTGGGTGCTGTTAAAAGCATTCAGTTTTATGTATTCACAAATATATGATTTGGAATTGGAACTTATTTTTAAAAGGGGAGAAGAACATAAAAATTTGGAAAGTTTGCAGTCTGATGATATGATAGAAAAGCCAGTTTTCAGAGGAGAAATTAAAGCCTGCTACAGAAATTTGCATAAGCAATGGGGAGACAAATGTTAATTACCAAGACAACGAAGAAAATGTTTGTCTCCAGGGCATGTCAGGTGTCTTTATGGTAGCTCCTCCCACCAAAGGCCTGGAGACCTAGGAGGGAAAAATGGCTTCAGGGGTCAGGCCCAGGGCCTTGCTGCTTCATAAAGCCTCAGGATTTGGTGCCCTGCATTTCAGCTATGACTAAAAAGGGTCAACTGAAAGCTCAGGCACTTGCTTCAGAGGGTGCAAGCCCTAAGTTTTAGCAGCTTTCATGTGGTGCTTTCATGAGCCTGCGTGTGCATGAATTTTTTTAGCAGCTTTCATGAGCCTGCATGTGCATGAATGTCAAGAATTGAAGTTTCAGAACCTCCACATAGATTTCCAAGGAGGTATAGGAACACCTGGATGTCCAGGCAAAATTTTGCTGCAAAGGTGGTGCCTTCATGGAATACCTCTGCTAGGGCAATGTGGAAGGGAAATATAGGGTGAGAGCCCCCACACAGAATCTCCACTAGGGGACTACCTAGTGGAGCTGTAAGAAGAGGGCCACCATCTTCCAGACCACAAAATGGTAGATTCAACAGCTTTCACAGTGCACCTGGAAAATCTGCAGACCCTCAAGGCCAGCCAGTGAAAGCAATCAGAAGGGGGCTATACCCTGCATAGTCACAAGGGCAAAATTGCCCAAGACCATGGGAACCCACCTCTTGCATCAGCATGACCTGGATGTGAGACATGGAGTCAAAGAAGATCATTTTGGAGCTGTAAGATTTCACTGCTTGCTGAATTTCAAATTTTCATGGAGCCTGTAGACGCTTCATTTTGACTAATTTCTCCCATTTTGTATAGGTTTATTTACCCAGTGCCTGGACCACCATTGTATCCAGGAAGTAACCAACTTGATTTTGATTTTATACACTCATAGGCAGAAAGGACTTGCCTTATCTCAAATGAGACTTTAGACTGTGGACTTTTAATTTTATGCTGAAATCATTTAAGACTTTGGGGAACTGTTGGGAAGGCATGATTTGTTTTTGAAATGTGAAGACAGGAGATTTGGGAAGGGCCAAGGGTGGAATGATATGATTTGGCTATGTCTCCTCCCAAATCTCACTTTGAATTGTCATAATCCCCACATATCAAGGGCAGGCCCAGATGAATATAAGTGAATCATGGGAGTGGTTTCCCCCATACTGTTCTCTCCTGGTAGTGAATGAGTCTCACCAGGTCTGATGCTTTTATAAATGGGAGTTCCCCTACATAAGCTTTCTTGCCTGCTGCCACGTAAGAGTTTGTTTCTCATTTCTCTTCTACCATGATTGTGAGGCCTACCCAGCTATGTGGAACTATGAGTCAACTAAACCTCTTTCCTTTATAAATTACCCCGTCTTGGGCATGTCTTTATTAGCAGTATGTAAACAAACTAATACAACAGGCTTTTTTTCCTTTATTTTATATTTTTCTGAAA
Source organism: Cheracebus regulus (assembly GCA_963574635.1). Taxonomy (NCBI): domain Eukaryota; kingdom Metazoa; phylum Chordata; class Mammalia; order Primates; family Pitheciidae; genus Cheracebus; species Cheracebus regulus. The sequence continues at coordinate 43,145 of CAUYQU010017946.1, read as the reverse complement.
GATAAATATTGACTTTCAAAGAATTTTTTAAAATTATTTTTAAAGTTTCTTTTAAAATTTAAAAAGATTTTCTTTTTAGTTTTTGTTTTAAAGACTCATAATATCACTTATAAGTTTTTGTTTTAAAGACTTATAATATCACCACAGGGACAATAATGTTAAAATAACAGAGCTAGACTATTCTTCCACTTTGTGAATAATGGAGAGATCAAAGTCATTCATACCTGAATTTCCATTACAAAGTTATGCAACATTAAAAACAAACTAAACACTGAGATTACTTGTCTTATTATCTTGTTTAAATAAAAGGCTATTACTTATTGTGATTTGAATTTTAACAATTAGACTTATTCTCTGAATGCATTAAAATAATTTCTATAATTAACACAAGTATACTATTTCTATAGCAAATATGGAAAATATGCATCTATCTTCAGTTAGAGTCATAATAATTTTATTAACCCCTACTTCAATACATCCAGGTTAATAAATCAAAATACCATTAAGTGGGTAGCTTATAAACCACAGAAATTCATTTCTTACAGTTCTAGACACTGCGAAGTTTAAGATCAAAATACTGGCAGATTCAGAGTCAGGCAAAGACTCAATTTCATATAGATAGCCCCTTCTTGCTGAGTTCTCACATGGTCAAAGAGGCAAAGCAGATCCCTGGTGACACTTTCATAGGGCCAGTAATCCCCTTCATGAGGCTTTACCCAAATCCTTACTTCTGATCACCTTTCAAAGACTTCACCTTCTAATTATACTGATGCCTGGGATTACGTTTCCTCATGTAAATTTGGGGGTGGGGAGTGGGATATAAACTTTCAAATTGCATCAAGCCTCTCCTTGTTTTGTTAGTACCTCAGAAACCAATAACATTAAGGCGCACTTTCTACAGGTGTAGAATCTCCATGATGATATTATTTTGACAATGACAACTTGATCTAATGTGTATATATGTGTATATATATAAATCTATATATTACATTTACTTTTGTCAAAGTTCTTTCAATCATCCATTTATTATCACAACTAAGAATCAGGACTCTAACAAAACTACATACATAGGAAGACTATACATGATGTACTTAGAGTTGTTAGAGACTCTCAAAACCTCTATTGTATATTTAAATCTCTTTCTTTTGCTCTGGGACCACAGAAAACTACATGCATTTGCTCTCTAGACTTGATTAATTTCTTCACATTGCTCTAGAATAGCCTGGCTTTTCTCTTTATATTGGCCCTCTCAATAGAGGTTGGCTTATCTCAAGACCCATATGCTTCGTTGAGTCTTTTCTCAAGACTTTCATTTGTACTTAAAATCATCTGCATAAAATAGCTTTAGCATATTTACCTTATATTTCTACTTAACTGCCTCATGTGTGTATTTTTTACTCCTTGTCTACATTGCAATTTGTTTTTGAAAAGATACTTAATTCTCCTTTAAATTTCCCAGCATGTCCTCTTCCTGGACATCATAGTGATGGAGTTCTGTGAAGGATTTCTTCTTACATCTCTGTAAAATACTGTGACCTCCATTTTAAGTTATGCTGATGAAAAGTTATTCATCCCTTGAAACTTCCTTATAGAACTTCTATTTATACAATACAGTAGGAATTTATCTGTTCTGTCCTTGAAAAATTTTTAAACAGAAAATATGTAAAATAATTTAAAATGTTTTTTGATAAGTAATGGACTACGTGAGGTTTTTTGGATACATTGTCACATGGATGTGAATTTGTAAGAACTATAATTAATAGTTATATTAATATAATAGTGAAAAGAAATAGAATACATAATTTTGCTAACAAATACATATAAATTATAAATGTGTTTTTTGACATAAAAAACAAATCCTATTAATAATTTTTAATGATGCTAATGCATTCTATTACTATTTTGAAAATTTATTTCAGTATTGATATGTCAGCTTTCCAGTTTATATTTTAAAAATAAAGCAATTAAAATATAAATAAAATTATTTACATATTTATAAATATAAAATTATAAAATATAAGACATTTAAAGTTATTTGGATACTCACTGAAATTCTAACTTTTCATAAAGATAAGTTATAATTACAAGCAGCAGTAAGAATTATCTTCTTATTAAACATCTAGAATATACATATTTCACTATAACAAAGGTTACAAGCTACCCACAAAATGTGTGCTACAACTTAAATAATGCAGATTTTTTTTTTAGGAGAATCATACCAGAAGAGTTTATTTCTCACTTCCCTGCCCACAGATTGTCTTACCATAAAAAACACATTTGTCTGGGCCAGGTGAGATGGCTCATGCCTATAATCCCAGCACTTTGGGAGGCCAAGGTGGGTGGATCACCTGAGGTTGGGAGTTCGAGATCAGCCTGGCCAACATGGTGAAACCCTTTCTGTACTAAAAATATAAAAATTAGCCAGAAGTGGTGGCATGAACCTGTAGTTTCAGCTACTATGGAGGCCAAGGCAGGAGAATCACTTGAACCCAGGAGGCAGTATTGTGGTGAGCAGAGATGGCACCACTGCATTCCAGCCTGAGCAATAGAGAGAGACTCCATCTCAAAAAGAAAAAAAAAGTACATTTGTCATTATCATTAGTATGTTTGCCTTATGTATTAGTCTATTTTCATACTGCTATGAAGAAATGCCCAAGACTAAGTACATTACAAAGACAAACTAGCTTTAATGGGCTCACAGTTTCGCATAGCTGGGGAGACCTCACAGTCATGGGAAGTTGAAGAAGGAGAAAAGGCATGTCTTACGTGGTGGCGGGTAAGAGAGCAAGTGCAGGAGAACTGCCCTTTTATAAAACTATCACTTCTCATGAGATGTATTCACTATCATAAGAATAGCATGGGAAATATCTTCCCCATGATTCAGTTACCTCCCACTGGGTCCCTCCCTTGAAATATGGGGATTATCTTGAATTACAATTCAAGGTAAGATTTAGGTGGGTACACAGCTAAACCATATCTTTCCACCCTGGCTTCTCCCAAATCTTAAGTCCTCACATTTCAAAACCAATCATGCCTTCCCAATAGTCCCCCAAAGTCTTAACTCATTTCAGCATGAATTGGACTAAAAAGTCCAAGTCCAAAGTCTCATCTGAAACAAAGCAAATGCCTTCCACTGATAAGCCTGTAAAATCAAAGCAAGTTAGTTAATGTCTTAGATACAATGAGAGTACAGGAATTGGATAAATACATCCATTCTGAATGGAAGTAATTGGCTAAAATGAAGGAGGCAAAGGCCCTATGCAAGTCTGAAATCCAGCAGGGCAGTCAAATCTTAAAGCTTTGAAATGATCTCTTTTGATTCCATGTCTCACATCCATCCAATATTAACTCTAAGTAGACTATGAAAAGTTAAGAATAATTAATATAATCTCTAGATCAATTATACATGCAAAATACCCTACCTAATAGCTATGACAATAAGGCCAATCAATAAAATGGAATTTTAAACTTAAACAGACCCTTTGGAAAATTATATGATAATACATCTTAACCTATTTTAGGATTCCCATTTGTTAACCACCTAATGGTTGGCACTTATATAACACTTATAAAACAAAACAGTGTTTTTATAGAAAACACTGGATGAAAATAATGACAATGGTTATTAAGTATATAGTTTCATATTTACTCAATTTTGAAATTTTAAAATTGTATATATACTATTTTGGGTATTATTACTATTCATACATTGTTTTATAACTTCCACTGAGGTCTTGAAGACTTTCAGTTATTCAGTCCTTATCTTTTTTTCTCTCTCACACAAATATATACATACATAGAATTCAGGCTTCTGATTTTCATTGCTTTTTGCAATGTTACTGCATTTTTCTCTCAAATTTCACTTGATTATATTAGTCCATTATCACATTGCAATAAATACCTGAGACTGGGTCATTTATAAAGAGATTTAGTTGGCTCACAGTTCCATAGACTATATAGGAAGTATGATGCTGGCATCTGTTTGGCTTCTGGGGAGGCCTCAGGAAATTTAAAGTCATGGCAGAAGGTAAAGGGGGATCCAGCACTTCACATGGCCAGAGCAGGAGTAAAGAGAGACAGTGAATGGAGGGAGGTACCACACACTTTTAAACCATCAGATCTCATGCGAATGCACTCATTATCATGAGAATAGTGACAAAGCGATGGTGCTAACCCATTCATAAGAAAGCCGTCCCATGATCCAGTGTCCTCCGACCAACTTTGGGCATTGCATTTCAACGAGATTTAGGGAAACAAACATTCACACTATATCATCAGTACTACACTCTGTGCTCAAAAGATTGGCTTGAAAAATAGATTATAGAACCGTTAAAAAAGTACTGTTTTATATAATCTGATCTAGATCATAGGAAAGATAAATTATGGTACTGAAAACAGAATCTTGCTAATGTAATAGCTTGTTTAAAATCTACTCATGAACGTTACTTTCTAAAATAAGGATTTTGCCTTACAAAGTAGAGGGATATTAGATACACAAAGGAGTAACTTGAATTAAAATTTTCATCAATTCAATTTTTTTGTATGTTTGTAATGTGATGATTTTTACATTAATGAAATAAAATTGAGGCTGGGTCAGGTTATGCAATAAACATTTATCTGGGTGGATGACTGAGAAACAACTGAGAAGTAGAGTAGTTGAAGGCCCTTGACTGAAAGAATATACAGAACCTTTGAAAATGTGGTCAAGAAAAAAATACTCAAAATTCTCAATCTCTAAAGAGACTATTAAGACAAACTAGTATATTATTCCTTTGAGTCTTATTCATTCATTCATTCATTTTCTGTAGCATAGTGTATTTTAAATCAGGAATCAGGTCTGGAAATGAGCTGAAATGAAGAAGGAATTGTTGAAATCATGGAGAAGTGACTTTCATTTGCAGGTTTGAAAGTGAAAAAAAATGAGGATAGGTTGTGTTATAGTCGTTACTACAAATATTAACCATATTCTTTTTTTGAGATGTGGTATCTAGAATACACTGTGCATATTTAGCCAGAATAAAGAGCAATCATCTCCATGGTCTGCCCGAAGGGATTTGAGAAGAATGATAAATAGCCAAGAAATTTTTGAAAACTTTATATATAAACATAGTAGAATTATCCAAAAGAAACTAATGTCTAGACATTTTGTAATATTTTCTAAATGTATATTTTCATTTGTCTCTAATATGCTGTTATTAGTCTGTATTGTCTCAAGTGTGTGTTTCATCCTTCCTATGACAGAAACCAAGATCAAGATCTGTAATTGTTTTTTTGTTTTTGTTTTGATACAGAGTCTTGCTCTGTCACCCAGGCTGGTGTGCAATGGTCTGCAATCTTGGCTCACTGCAACCTCCGTCTCCCAGGCTCAAGCGAGTCTTCTGCCTCAGCCTCCCGAGTAGCTGGGGTTACAGGCTACTGCCACCATGCCTAGCTAATTTTTGTGTTTTTAGTAGAGACAAGATTTCATGATGTTGGCCAGGCTAGTCTCAAACTTCTGACCTTAGGTAATACTCGCTCCCCCCAGTGTCGGCCTCTCAAAATTCTAGGATTACAGGCTTGAGCCACTGAGCCTGGCCAAGATCTATAATTCTTTGCTGTCTGCTTTGTCCAGAGGATAAAAACGTGACCTAGTCAGGGCCAGACAATGTTTCTCTAGAGTTAAGTGAGGCAAGAGGAAAGAGGCACAAGCAGCATTAATTCTATCCTGAAGTTAGGGTGGTGTTATATTGGCCAGGTTGTTTCTGCTTCATGCTTTTTCATTCCACCACGTTTCCATGGTTTCTGCTCATTTCACAAGCCTGATAATCTAACTTATTTTGTGTTCTAATAAAGGCTATTTCTGTTTAAGATAGCTGTAGCAAACTTATTTCTTACAATCAAAACTTTGACAATACAAAAAGAAACCTCTATTCTTTAAATAAGTATTGAGTTTTGGCTTTTCCACAAAATTTTTGAATTGTGAGATGGTGTATATGACATTTACTCTTTTACAAACACTATTACTGTTTATAAGTCATCTGAACTCAGCTTTTTCCACTGAGTTATTTTTCAGTTTCTGTTTTGTGAAACAGAGAAACACAAATGTCAGTTCTAAGATCAAAATATATGTAGCCGATGCCTTTTAGCACAAGGCCTAATGTAGCACAGATATAGATGTAGACATTTGTGAATGTCCTCAGTGCCAATTAATACTTACTGTCAAGGCCAAAATGATAGAATAGTGAAGACTATACAGAAGGAGAAACCTCCTCAACCATTTCTACCCCACAGAATTCTTTCCAATTTCAGCTCAATTCAAACCCACACATAGCAAGTGTTACTATTACAGAGGAATCTATTCATGTTTGCTCTTAATTACAAGAGGTTTATTCCTAGAGATTACCTCCTAACTTTATTTCATAATCTCTTAACACAATGTTATGTTGAATTCTACAGTTTAGCTGCAAATTTATCATTTGATTTTCTGTCTAGCATCAATAAATCAGACACAGGTCATTCAAAAAGGGTATATAAATAAATGATAGTTTGATTAAAAGTACTAGAAAATGATGCATGAATATAGGCTATGATACCTATAATCTAATTGTAGGGAAGAGCATGAGAGTATAGCTAAGCAAACAGCATTGCATCCCTCTACACTCACAGAATGAAAGAGCTGAGAAGGCAACTATATTCAATTTGAAACTAAATTCAACATTCATTAGGCTGAAGGCAGTCAACATTTTAACTATGGATGAAGAAAATAAATCAATGAAATTTTACAAAGACATTTTCCAAGTAATGCCATACTAGGCAAAGCTATGCCTATCTTGGTATTTCCTTATCTAGATTTGTTTACTAGAGAGGAGGCTAAAAGTTAAAGTATGATGGTAAATAGTGAGTGTAAACTTGATTGGATTGAAGGGTGTTAAGTATTGTTTCTGTGTGTCTGTAAGGGTGTTGCCAAAGGAGATTAACATTTGAGTCAGTGGACTGGGAGAGGCAGACCCACCCTCAATCTGGGTGAACATCATCTAATCAGCTGCCAGCACAGGTAGGATAAAGCAGGCAGAACAGGGAAGCGCAGACGTGCTGAGTCTTCTCGCCCTTGAACATAAGACTCCAAGTTCTTCAGCTTTTGGACCCTTGGACTTACACCTGTGATTTGCAAGGGATTCTTGGGCCTTCACCTACAGACTGAAAGCTGCACTGTTGGCTTCCCTACTTTTGAGGTTTTTGGACTCAGACTGTCTTCCTTGTACCTCATCTTATGGAGAGCCTATTGTGGTACTTCACCTTATGATTGCATGAGTCAATAAGCCTTAACAAAATCTGTTTTATGTATACATCTATCCTATTAGTTCTGACCCTCTAGAGAACCCTGACAAATATACCTAGTGTTACTCTTTGTCAATTGTTTTTCTCTTGAGAATCTCTCATATTTTCCTTTCTTTTTGTTATGTTGAGTAATTTTGGATCTTGCCCTACATATTGTGAATATTATGTTGTGATTACTCTGAATTCAACATTATGCTTTGAAAATTATAGTTTTTATTATTAAACCAGAAATAAATGGGGATAAAACTGCAAACTCTGTCTCTTGAGTGGCATATCAAAACTTTCTACAGACTTTTTATGTTTAGCTGGGTTGATTGAAAAATGTGTGATTCAGTGTTCTATCAGGGATTTGCTTGTGATAGTCCTTGAAATCTATACATGGCTTTGAAAACAGGGAGAAGTGAGAACCAGGACATTGAAGCAAATACATAGTCTTGGCAGATGAAGATGAGAAAATATTACTAATGTTATAAGTGCTAGGGAAGAGAAACATAAACTTCAATGGAGGCATGTAATATATAGAACCTAAAGTCGGAAAGACTTTACTAATCATAGCTCAGCTACTGTAGGTATAGACTTATGATCTGTAAAATGGGTACATTGGAAAGTATTCATATATATATGTATATTTTTGTAATTATCTTTATGTGTTCTTAATGTTTTTTATAGAATTGGCATTTATTTAATAATAGTTTAATAGTTTAAATCAAATTTCTCATCTTATAAATGTATCACCTTAAGAGGCTGTGCTTAAAGCATTACAAACTTATAGTACTCCCAATTAGGGGAGATTATGATTATACATTTTCCATTTCCATTTTTGTATTCAAGGATTATTAATTTTTTTAAAAGACTATTCATGATTGATATAAAAGATTTGACTCCTGTAAATTAGCTACAAACTGTAAGTACAGAATATAAATAGTTAAAGTAAGATCATCCCAGAGCAAAGTTCCAGGACTCAGAAAGCTTTGGTTGAGATCATAGAGACTGAGTCTTACGGATTTCACCCTGCTAACAGTTAATGGCATATCTTGTCCTGATTGCCTCCCCTAAAATAAACCTAAGTATTAAAGTTGGAAAAACCAAAATAGTTTTTCCTTAGTACATGAGATAACACATAGATCTTTCTGACTTAAAAACACTTCAAAAAATTAAACAACAAATAAAAAGCCCTGAGTGCTAAAAGAAGCAAACAGATTAAAACACAGACAAAACCCCATACCTTCTATTTTCAAGTAAATTTGTATTCACTTGCTGCAGTTTAAAGGAAAAAAAAAAATTTTGAAGTCATGGATTTACAGGAAGGTCTTGACAAACTTACTCTAGGGCAGGTTAGGTATATTTGACAAGGAGGTCCAGGCTGTGGTAGAGATTCAGCAGTTGGTCCTGACCAGATGTTAGAGGGTTCTTGTGAGACACCGTAAAAATCAGAGGGAATACAAGCCTCTTAAAATAATCATTTGGAGAATAGCCCATACTCCCACAGAAGCTAAAGTCACATAGATTATTCTGTTCTACCTAAGAAACATTAGTTTTGTTTCCACATGACTTTAAATGGACACACAGAACATGGTAAATTTGTATGGTTTTTAAGATTAATCTCTAAACTTAAGAAGCCACAAACAAAGAAATAAAGTTGGACAAAGAGCATTCTTCAACTTTTCTTCATTGCACAGGGAAATACCATTATAAAAACACATTGCCTTTTCCATGTGAAAATCTCCATGTGAAAATCTGGTGTTTAGTTCTCTAGATATTTTTATAAGGGCTTTTTTTCTGAGCTTCATCAAACCAATTAACCTTGAGATCCTTACCACTGTCAAATATATTCTCTCTTGAGGCTTATTTTTGTCTTCATCAGCCTTAATCTTTAACTGTTTATGATGTATGTCCATAAGAGATTCTGATCTTTTTGATTCATTGTATGAAGATACCTGCTCAGCCAGACTCTTATCTCTTCCTGATAATGTATGTTCTTCAGCTTTCTTACTGGATGACTTCCTTGATTCCTGTTTTTCCTTAGCTTTCCTTTCCCTATCAGCTGGAGTATCTGTCCACATTGATCAGTCTCAATGTTTGTCATCAGCTCGTCTCTTAAAGGTTCTTGGCCCAAGAACGAAGTCATTTCTGGAGGAAGTTCAGTTATTCATGACTCTCTTACAATGGGTTTCGAGGAATCATCGTCTCCTTGGTCAGTTTTTCTTTCATTCTCTGGGACCTTTTTTTCAAATTCTGTCTTTACATTATAGTTAACTGGTCTATAGTTAACTGGTCCTTTTGTGGGCATTGGTCCAACAATGTCCTTATCTTCACTGCTGTCTGTTTCCTGTTGTCCTGGATCATCTCTGCTCTTGTTACTTTTCTGTGTAGATTTAATGAAACCATGTGGCAATGCAGGACCTATTATAGGCCTTGGGGGAGAATCGCCCTGCTTTTTAAATCCAGGAGGAAGGGCTGGCCCAAAAAACCCATCATCATCATCATCGTCGCCATCATTCTGATTTTTCCTCTGTTTTCTTTCAGATGGACCAGTGTCATCTTCCTTACATTCTTCATTTCCTATTTTGTACAAAGAACTACTGTCTTCATCACTGTCTGATGAATCTGAACTACTGCTTTTATAATTAATAATTAGAGCTGGTCCTGCAATGGGGCTTGGGTCCCACTCCTCATCCTCTGCTGTTCCTCAGACCTTGAAGCCAAGCAGCAGGGGCCAGTCGATCAGGTCCCTTGCCATCCATGGTGGGGGATACTGCTCACAGATACAAGTTTATCCATGCATGTCCCTCTTAATGTTTTATAATTCATATTATAGATTAGTACAGTACAACACATGTACAAATTATATTTAACTTTACATATATTTAAAAGGTGTTTGCTTGAATCATTTATTTATTGATTGGCACACTAACAATCACAATCTTTAAAACAACACACAATATCTTCATGTCATACAAAATTAACATCTCATTCATGAGTCTTTGGGTCAGATGGAGAATTTGCTGATTTGAGCTAGACTTATACATGTTCACTCTATGGTCTGTGGTCACCTAAAGCTCAACTAGGTAGTTCTTCCGATTTTAGCTGGTTTCTCTCTTTGAATGTTGTCAGAAGGTTTGGGCTTGAAAATCTGACTGATTAACTCATGTTTATGTAATTATATCCTCCAGTAGACTAACATCAGTATGCTCCCACAGTGAAGGCAAAAGACCAAGATAGTACAATTGTATAAGACCTCTGGAAGGCTAAGTTTAGACCTGCCATACTATCACTTCCTTTTTATTCTGTTTGCCAAAGTGAGCCATAGACCACTTATATGCCAGGACTGAGAAAACAAATTCTATGCCTTGAATGAAGGAGCCACCAAGTTATAAAAACCATGAAAACAGGGACGGTAAAGGAAAGGGACAATTTTATAATCAATTCATTGTAGTGTTCAAAGTGTTTGTTTTCTGAGATCATAGAAATTGATCTAAGATATGATTTGGAGACTGTCAGGTGGAGGTGATTACAGGGATGTTGTTACGCAGAGGAAAAAAATCAGATTTAGTTCTATAGTCATGAGAGCATTAAAGAGAAAATGAAGAATAAAATGACAGTTGCCAGAACAATAAAAAGGCTTTTAAGAAAAATTTAAACAGCAAAGATAAAATCAGAGGGAAAATATCTGCAAAAATAATTTTAAAATACCACTAAGCTTAATACATAAATTGTTGATACCGAGTATTAAGAAAATCTCAAAGCCAATGAGAAAATGAGAAGTACCTGCAATAAAATAATCACAGTGAAAGAGAAAATAAAGGAATGACAAATTATCACATTATAATAATTCTCAAAAAATTTGGAATATAAAATTTAAAAGATGATGATGATAATCCAAATCATTAGAGTGATAATATTAGAAATTTCAGCTAATAAACTTTCTGAGGTAGAAATTTGGTAATACATTATTAACTGCCTTAAAAGTGATATGTTTGACTTAATAACTATCTGTATCACTAGCCTGAAAATAGCAATAGATGCTTAATACAAGAAATAGAAAGTTGGGAGGCAAGAAATGAAGGAAGGGAGAGATAACAGGGTTTACATTCAGTTCATGGTATGGGGAGTCTTGCTAAGGTAACATCATCTTTACTTAACATAACTTTACTAAGACTTTTCAAGATAGCAACAATATGCACATTTTCATATTGTGCTTCATCTCTATTAGATGGATTGTAGGAGACTGCATTTGGTGATTCATTTAATTATCCAGGAATGTATCTACATAGTTTTTGCCATTGCTTTATCTGTTGTTTTTGGGAAAACCCCCCCAAGAGAAGTTGGGTGGAAGAAAAATCTCAATACCAGTGGCTTTTTGTTTTAATTTTACTTAAATCAATTTATTAACAGTGAAATGTTAATAAATATAATGAACAGACAATTTGACTATGAAATACCAACAACAGGTCAATATTGCTTACATATAACACAATAAAATTTATGTTTTTAATGAAAAATATAAAAATAATTCAAAACCAAAACGTGATTCTATCTCCACAGTTTACCTGTGGCCTGTGGCATTTCCTGTATGTTGCTGTGAATCATGAAATCTGAGAGACTGTGTTAACTTCTCTTCCTGGGTTCACAAGGGGGCGTGGTTTCAAGGGCAAGAACTTCCCAGTGACATGCCCCACCTGCCTTCTTTCACATCTCCATCTGGGAGCTTAGAGGTCTTTGTTTAACTTTCATGCATTTGGGAAGACAGACTGCCCAGGTGAGCTCCCTATATCTAGACAGCCCCCAAAAAGCTATGGGAGGACTGTGGGCCAAAGAACAAATTAGATGTCAGAAATCAAAGATCAATCACTCCAGCAGAAGTTTAAAGGAACTTCTTTCATAGATCAAAAAACTTGAATGAGGTAGGAAGAACTCCCAGGTTAAAAGTCCCCTTCTCTCTCATCAGTGGGGACTCCTCTCCAGATCCCCTCCCACGACGGCATGGGAGCTCACTCTATCTCTTTTTCTCTCTCTGCCTAAAGAAATCACTTTCTGCAAAGCACCTGGGGTCCAATATTTACTTGAATGAGTTAACTGCAATGCCAAGATACCCTCCCCGTTCTTGGATGAGTGAGAGATCAAGGGCCTGGAAGAACACATCCTACTGGGGAGCAACCTGAGCCATAGTCTGCAATTTGGTCACAAAATCCACCTCAAAACCCCCAAATCTTTCACTCTTACTGAAGGAATATGACCTCTCTACAAAGAAAACTATTCTCAGTGTTGTGGCAAGTAAAAGTATAGCAGTTTCCCCTTAGTCTTTGTAGAATGTATTGTGCAACAAATTATTTTCAAACATTGTTGTTCTTGTTGGAAATGTTGAACACAAAGTAGCGTTACTTCCACCAGGCCCTGTGAACCACCTAGCATGAAAAATAGCTTGCCTTTCACTCTGAAGCTAGAGAAGGAACACAATAAGCAACTGAAATTGTTAAGCTAGAGAAGGAACACAATAAGTACCAGAAATTGTTAAGGCTAACCTATAAAAATGTCATGGCCAGAGTGTATATTTCAAAAAAATGATGTATAGTTTTTAAACATTAAAAAAGAAAGCAATGCTTGCTTTTCCTCCTGCTGTGCCAGTGCTATTTTCATTCTAGTTTCCATAACCAAATTTGTAAAAAACTTAAATTCTACTGCTTAAAATTCTTCCCTGTATATATTCAAGACTTTTAAATCTAAATATTGTTAGATTATTTGAGCAAAGGTAGATTTGGTAGACTAATTTTCACTTTTCTGACTGCTGGCATTCTCTTCTTTCCTAGTCTTATTTCTCCAAACTAATGAAATATCTTCTAGTTGCAAAATATTTCTCCCATGTGGAAGTGAGTCTTTCCTTCTGTAGAGAATTAATGTGGAGCAAATGTTTCACCCTATTGTTTATTCATTTAGCTCTGCATCCATAGCCTTTGAATTCAAAAATTGTTGCTAAAATGTGTGAAATAAGAAAATCTGATACAGGTCTCAGTTAATTTAGAAAGTTATTTTGCCAAGGGTGAGGATGAACACCTGTGAGACAGCCTCAGGAGGTTCTCACAACATGTGCCCAAGGTGGTCAGAGCACAGTTTGGTTTTATACATTTTAGGGAGACATGAGACATCAATCAACATATGTAAGATGAATGTTGGTCCTTTCTGGAAAGAAGGAAAACTCAAAGCAAAGGCAGGAAGACTTAAAGTGGAGAGGGGGGTTCCTGGTCATTGGTAGATAAGAGACAAATGGTTTCATTCTGGACTCTTGCTCTGGGATGTTATAAGGGGAGGGAGCACAAAGGAAAGATGCCCCAGACGGTGGGAACTGCAAAAGCATGGAGGTGAAAATGGCCAGGACCTGAGCCATCGTCATGAGGGGTCAGGGAGAAAAAAAAACAGCAGGAGGAGATGAGGCCAAAGAAGGCAGGAAGGGCCAGCTATGGTGCAGGTGAGAGTTTGGTCTTTTGGAATGTGAGCTAGAGAGGAATGGATACAGTTAGGCAAGGAATTGAGGATTTGTGTGCACATGCCTAGAGAGTTCAGATGGAAAACTGAGACCAGCAAAGGGCAGAACGGTGGTTTGAGAAGAAAAGGCGGCTCACCTGGTCAGTCCTCAGGAGCTACAGGCGAAGTAAAAATAGAGAAGGTAGAGTTACTAGTGACCTACACAGACCCAGGTCAGAGAGAGGGAGTGCAGAATTAACTCCACAACACAGGTTTGAGGAACCCAAATGCAGCTTCCTTCAGGGTACCCAAAAGGCTAAACATTTTTATGTATTTCTGTTTCATAAAATTACGATGTGGTGAATATCTCCCCAAATTTTATATTTTATATCACACCTTTAACAAGGATTGAGTACTGTTACTTCAATTTTATTATATTTCACATTTATTTGGCATCCCAGCAATCTTGCTATTTTATAATATAACCTTTTTCTGTTTGCAAGGCCCTGACATATAGGAAATTCAGTTACTGCAGTTTATTTACATAACACCACTTCCCTAATAACAAGTTTGAAATGAAATTTACTTGGGTATATCAACTGTGAGTAATTGTATGAACTTTGCTGCTAGCTCTTTAGTCCAGACATCACTACAAAAATATCAGATGTATCTCATGATCAGTGACTAATCACACCACTTCTTTCAGAGACTGTCAGGGATTAGTCACTGTGTATCTGTGATTCAGTTCGCATACAAACAGAAAATATGTATTTGTGTTGCCACCTTGTCTCCCAGTGTTAAGCCCAAGTGACATTTTACAAAAATGAGTAATCAAAAGAGGTACTAGGTCAACAAAGATGAAGGTATAGCAAAGCACAGAATAGTGATAACACTAGAAATGAAATTGAATTGATTAGAAGATAGTGGACATGGAAATGTTGATGCTGTTTTCTTTAGAGACACCAGACAGGCAGCTAGAGGAACTTAATGACGACAAAGTTACCAGCATAAATGAGAAAAGTGGCTGTGATGAGATGTGTGGGAGTAAGTAACTCTTGAAAACAAATGTGACGTTAGAGGAACTGTTGAAGGATTTTTACAACATCAGAAGCAGAAGAGATAAAATGTTAAAAGCTGACTCAAACCTAGAAGGAAGGACGGCAATTCACCAAGACACAAAAAAGACCCTTGTTCCATATAGAAGGAGAAGGCAATCAATGTTTGAACTACTCTTTATACTTTTTTTTTTAAACAAAGAAATGGTTTGTCAATGTTGCAAGTACATTTCATGTACACTAAATAAATATAGTTTCACTGTCTCTTCATTCCCCTGTATGTATGTTACTGACAATAAGAGACTTTCTAATAGTTTGACAAGTTTTTTTTAAAGACCACAGAACTATCAATTTATCACACTGAATTCTAGTAGCAGGTTGGGATTAGCTCATACTCTCAGTTTTACAATCCATAGTGAAGGTTGTCCATACGTCTTAAATCAGAAATGCAGCAATACAATAAAGAAACAACACCTTATTGTGTTTACTGTTATTTATTATAATATTCATTATTTTTTACAGTTGATCTCCAAATTTCTTCTCTTTTTCTTTATTAAAAGAGCAGACTCACTTCTTCCAACTTCTATTCATAATATAGTATTTAACATTATCAAGCAGGCTAAGGGACTACCATGTATCTTTTTGTTTGTTCAATATTCAGAATATTTTCATCTCCCCATAATAGCCATAACAAGATCACTTTCTGAGCTTTCTAGATTGGCCTTTCCTCATCATCAAATTATTTGCTACTGAGTTCTGTTTCCATAGTAATGATTTCTTATCTCTATCATAGGATGCTACAGGAAGTCATATGTTAGCCATATTCTGAGCTCCTTAAGCACCTGTTCCTCTTCTCATTCATCTGTGTTTCTCTAGCATGTAGCACAGTGGCAATTTCTTATAGTAACTCCATATATTGTTTTTCCTTTATTAAAAAGGTAACTTTTCACTGTTTTTTTTTACTCTGCTAAAATTCACACTTTACTTTTGGGGAGCGGAATTCAGCCATATGTTTTTTTAAGTGCAAGTTCCTATTGCTGCTTCTTTTTTTGGTCCTTTATCTGATTATGAGTGACAGAAAAAGGAGTGGCTTATAAATGCATCTATGCTTTTTAGGCAAATGCCAAGAAAATTGGATTAGAAGCTAATGACTAATTTAGAAGAAACATACATTAGTAAATTAATAATTTTATACCTATGTAAAATCTATTAAATAATATTATTTTAGACTATTCATGGGTACGTTGGCCAACCCATGACCTATGACTCAAACTTACCCTGTTTCATGGAATACATAGTTTGCACATTTGCATATAAAAATTAGAAATTATCATTGGGATCATTAACCATTCTTTACTAATTAAATATTTTTCCCAGAAATGCACTTAATATCTTATAATTTATAGGCTCAACTAATTTATAGCAAAAATGAAAATGTGCATGGTAGGTATTATATATCATCATAGATTTCTGGCATTTTTATGAAACAATAACTATATTTGAAAGTTAAACAGAAGTAATATTTTAAAAAGTCAAGAGGAAAGCAAACACTTCACTAATTAAATGAAATGAACATCTGTTAAAATGTGGAGGATTTAGTTTTGGAAAAAAATATAGACAGCATTGAGCTTAAAATTGAAAAATATTCAATTTTTAATTCAATATTCTAAACAATGCTCAAAAAAATTCTTATTTTTTCCCTGTGAATTTAAGTATGGTCCAAACATCACTTATGATGCTCAGACCTGTACTATATACAGATATTTATTGAGAAGAGTTAGAGCATGACACAATACAATATGTCAAAGTCGTTAAGATAATGATGGAATTTTCCCAATCACATGTTCAGATTAGTTTCCTATGATTTCCATAATAATTTACTACAACATTAGTGACTTAAATCAACAGAAATTTATTCCCTCAGAAAACTCAGGAAGCCAGAGTCTAAACTCAGTTTCACTGGGCCAAAGTCAAGGTGTTATCAGCATGGCTGCCCTGCTTTGGGAATCTCTAGAGAATGTTTCTAGCCTCCCTCAGTTTCTGGTATCTTCCAGCATTCCTTGGCTTGTGATAGCATCACCACAATCACTGTCTTCATGGCACCATTGCCTTGTCCTCTTCTGACTATCGTCTCCCTCTGCCTTTCTCTCATAAGGACACTGTGATTGCACTTGGAGGCCACCAAGATGATAATCCAAGATAATTGCCCCATTTTGAAATCCTTAATTTCATCACACATGAAAGTTCTTTTTTTTTTTTTAATATAAAGTGATATTCAGAGATTGCAGGGATTAGAGCAGTCTATCTTTTGAGGGGCATTTATTCATCCTATCATAACACTAAATACTAATTTTTACACTAGTCAGTGAATTGGTCCCCTGCTTCACATTGAAACATTGTGAATCAATATTTTTAAAGTAATTGCTGTGCTACCTTGTGAACTGGCAGATGAATCCGACCACTTTTTTAAAAATTATAATTGATTATTCATTAATGTCTAGAGATAACCTATGACTTTTGGCATTTTTCATTTTGATTAGAAAATCATCTAAAAATCTTTATTAAACCCTATTATCTCTGTAACCTCCAATGTCATTGAATAAAATAAATTGGCTTTATCATAATTGCACAATTCATTGCATCTAAAACATAAGTGAGTGTGGAAAGGCAAAAGGGTTATTTTTAAATGAGTGTAGTCACATTTGGAGGACAGTGAACAAATATACATATTAATTTGATGCTTTTTAAACAGTATTACATTTTTTTACATAAGAAATAAAGTTATTTGTATTCTTTCTTTGCAACAGTGTCAAATACTTTGTATGTCAATTTATTTACTAGTCCTTCTATTGTTATTTTGAGATTGCCATCTACAGTAAAATGTCCAAGTTTTCCACTTTGGAAACACACACACCTACCCTCAAAACACTGTTTTCATCAACATTATTATATTTTTATTCATGTCTTGGCTGAGAGTGTTTGTAAAGTTCTATTAGGAGGCAACAGAGAAGCAGCTCAGATGCCCAGAGGTTAGACAGTCACAGAACCCCATGCTTTAGCTCCCTCCTGCCTCAAGATTGCCATCTCTGTGTGCCCCTGTCATCTCCAAATCTGAAATTGCTTGTCAGAATATTTAATCTCTTAAAGAAGTAGTGACTTGGCCCTGCTGGATGAAGAAAGCTGCAGACATAAATTCTTTGTACATACTTTCAGTTGGTTTTCTGGAGTTTTGTCCTAAACCTCTTAAAGAATCAAGAGATCCAAAGGAGGGGTCAACTTTTTCCATTATTATCTCCTAATGTAGTCTGTATTTTCTTTCTACTAAACTGGATACATTCCACTCCGTTAATGCCTTTTTTCATGAAAAGTTTCTTCAATTCTATGGGAAAATATAAACTATTTTCCTATGTTCTTCATTTTGATTAATTTAGACTAGTTCTGGTTCATTTTAATTTGTTAACATGAACGAACTGGCGTTCCCAGGGGAAAACGATCACTTCACTACGTCTAATCATAAATTTAACTACTATTTTTGTTTTTCTTATGACAAATATTTTATTTGGCTTCTAACTGTACTCTGCATCTTCTTCAGGTATTTGGAGGAAAAAAGTTGTTACAATTCAGGTAAATCAAAGAAGAACTTAGTGTAAATGTCAGAGAAATTTCAAGGAATTCAAACATTTTAGGTATAGCTGACCTTCAAAGGAACTATAAGACATCACTTTAATTCAATAGCTTGGAGAGGCTTCAAGCAGACAGGAGAATCATGGATCATTTTTTTCACTCTTGAATTTATTCAGTTATGTGAAACAGCGTTATTTGTGTGAGATTGTGTATGTTTCAATGAAAAAAAAATGGCTTTCAGACACATCAGAATTTAGACAAATTACCTTTTTTATGTAATCATTTTAAAGAAAAACAAAGGACAATAGTAATTGTTGAATACATTTGCCCTCACGAAGTCACCCTATTGTATTTGGTCACAGATTGATATTGACAAGAAGAATATATATGTCAATTTTAAATTTTTTTAATGAGTACCTCTTTTGTTCACATAGTTTTATGACCATTTTGCCACTGAAAAAAGCTTCCTTGAAATTATTTTTTAAAAATCAAATAATCAATTTGACCTTTCTAGCATTATCTTATAGCATATTTTAAATTTTTCTATTAATAAGAATTTGTGGGACTCCCAGACAAGAAGGTGGAATAGGAACAGATCAGGTCTGCAGTTCCTAGTGAGGCCAACACAGAAGGAGGGTGATCTCTGCATTTCCAACTGAGGTACCCAGTTCATCTCATTGGGATTGGTAAAAAGTGGGTGCAGCCCACAAATGGCGAGCAGAAGCTGGGTGGGACGCCATCTCACCCGGGAAGTGCAAGTGGTTGGGGAATGCCCTCCCCTAGCCAAGGGAAGCCATGAGGGACCATGCTATCTGTCCCAGATATTACATTTTTCCCAAAGGCTTCACAACCCACAGACCAAGAGATTGCCTCAGGTGCCCACACCATAAGGGCCCTGGGTTTCAGACACAAAACTGGGAGGTCGTTTGGACAGACACTGAGCTAGTTGCAGGAGTATTTTCTCGTACCTCAGTGGCACCTGGAACACCAGTGAAACGGAACCATTCACTCCCATGAAAAGGGGGCTGAAGCCAAGGGAACTGAGTGGTCTTGCTCAGCAGATCACCCCCACAGGGCCCAGCAAACTAAGATCTACTGCTTGAAATTCTCACGGCCAGCACAGCAATCTGAAGTCGACCCAGGATGCTTGAGCTTGGCAGGAAGAGGGGCATCCACCATTACTGAGGCTTGAGTAGGCATGCAAACAAAATGTATACAAAGCTGCCAGAAAGTCTGGACTGGCCAGAGGGCACCACAGTGGTACAAAGCTGCTGTAGCCAGACTGCCTCACTAGATTCCTCCTCTCTGGGCAGGGAATCTCTGAAAGACAGCAACCCCAGTCAGACGCTTATAGCTAAAACTCCCATCTCCTCAGGACAAAGCACCTAGGGGAAGGGGTGGCTCTGGGTGTGGCTACAGCAGACTTGAACGTTCATGCCTTGCTAGCTCTGAAAAGAGTAGTGCATCTCTCAGCACAGTACTTGAGCTCTGCTAAGGGACAGACTGCTTCCTCAAGTGGGTCCTTGAACTCCATGCCTCCTGACAGGGAGACACCTCCAAGCAGGGATTGAAGACACCTCATACAGGAAAGCTCTGGCTGGCTGGAGTCTGGCCGGTGCCTCTCTGGGACAAAGTTTCCAGAGGAAGGAACAGGCAGCATTCTTTGCTGTTTTGCAGCCTCTGCTGGTGATACCTAGCAAACAGGGTCTGGAGTGGACCTACAGCAAACTCCAGCAGACCTGCAGCAGAGAAGCCTGACAGAAGGAAAACTAACAAACAGAAAGGAATAGCATCAATATCAAGAAAAGGATAAGCATGCAAAAACTCCATCTGAAGGTCACCAACATCAAACATCAAAGGTAGATAAATCCATGAAGATGAGGAAAAACCTGTGCAAAAAGCCTGAAAATTCCAAAAACCAGAATGCTTGTTCTCCTCCAAAGGATCACAATTCCTTGCCAGCAAGGGAACAAAACTGGACAGAGAATAAGTTTGACAAATCTACAGAAGTAGGCCTCAGAAGTGGGGGTAATAACAAATTCCTCAAAGCTAAATGAGCATGTTCTAACCAAATGCACAGAAGCTAAGGATCTTGGAAAAAGGTCAGAGGAATTGCTAACTAGAATAATCAGTTTACAGAAGAACATAAATGACCTGATGGAGCTGAAAAACATAGCCAAGAACTTTGTGAAATATACCCATGTATCAACAGCCAAATCAATCAAGCAGAAGAAAGGGTATCATTGATTGAAGATCAACTTAATGAAATAAAGTATGAAGAGAAAATTTGAGAATAAAGAATGAAATGGAAAGAGCAAAGCCTCCAAGAAATATGGGACTATGTTAAAAATCCAAACCAATGTTTGATTGGTGTACCTGAAAGGGATAGGGAGAATGGAACCACACTGGAAAACACACTTCAGGATATTATCCAGGAGAACTTCCCCAATCTAGCAAGGCAGGCCAACATTCAAATTCTGGAAATACAAAGAATACCACAAAACTACTTCTTAAGAAGAGCAACCCCATGACACATAATTGTCAGATTCACCAAGGTTGAAATGAAGGAAAAAATGTTAAGGGCAGCCAGAGAGAAAGGTTGGGTTATCCACAAAGGGAAGCCCATTAGACTAACAGCAGATCTCTCTGAGAAATCCTACAAGCCAGAAGAGAGTGGGGGCCAATATTAAACATTCTTTAAGAAAATAATTTTTCATCCAGGCAACCTAAGCTTCATAAGTAAAGGAGAAATAAAATCCTTTACAGACAAGAAAATGCTGAGGGATTCTGTCATCACCAGGCCTGCCATACACGAGTTCCTGAAGGAAGCACTAAATATGGAAAGGAAAAACCAGTACCAGCCACTGCAAAAAACAACCCAAAATGTAAAGACCATTGACACTATGAAGAAACTGCATCAACTAATGGGCAAAACAACCAGCTAGCATCATAATGACAGGATTAAATTTACATATAACACAATTAACCTTAAATGTAAATGGGATAAATATCCCAATTAAAAGGAACAGACTAGTGAATTAGATAAAGAGGCAAGACCCACTGGTGTGCTGTATTCAGGAGACCCATGTCACATGCAAAGACACACATAGGCTCAAAATAAAGGGATGGAGGAAGATTTACCAAGGAAATAAAAAGCAAAAACAAAACAAAACAAAACAAAACAAAAAAAAAAGCAGCAGCGGTTGCAATCCTAGTCTCTGATAAAACAGACTTTAAACCAACAAAGTTCAAAAGAGACAAAGAAGGGCATTAATGGTAAAGAGATCAACGCAACAAGAAGAGCTAATTATCCTAAATATATATGCACCCAATACAGGGGCACCCAGATTCATAAAGCAAGTTTTTAAAGACCTACAAATAGACTTAGACTCCCACACAATAATAGTGGGAGACTTTAACACCCCATTTTCAATATTAGACAGATCAACAATTCGGAAAATTAACAAGGATATTCAGGACTTGAACTCAGCTCTGGACCAAGTGGACCTAGTACATATCTACAGAACTCTCCACCCCAAATCAACAGAATATACATTCTTCTCAGCACCACATAGCAGTTATTCTAAAATCAACCACATAATTGGAAGTAAAACACTTCTCAGCAAATGCAAAAGAAATACAATCATAACAGTCTGTCAGACTACAATGCAATCAAATTAGGAATAAGAATTAAGAAATTCACTCAAAACCACACAACTACACAGAAACTGAACAACCTGATCCTGAATGACTACTGGATAAATAATAAAATTAAGGCAGAAATAAATAAGTTCTCTGATACCAATGAGAACAAAGATACAATGTAGCAGAGTCTCTGAGACATAGCAAAGCAGTGTTTAGAGGGAAATTTATAGCACTAAATGCCCACAGAAGGAAACATCTAAAATTGGCACCTTAACATCACAATTAAAATAACTAGAGGAGCAAGAACAAATAAATTCAAAAGCTAGCAGAAAACAAGAAATAACTAAGACCAGAGCAGATCTAAAGGAGATAGACACATGAAACACCTTTCAAAAAAATCAATGGTTCCAGGAGCTGGTTTTTTGAAAAGATTAACAAAATAGACTTCTATCAAGACTATTAAAGAAGAAGAGAGAGAAGAATCAAATAGACAAAATAAAAAATGATAAAGATCACCACTGATCCCACAGAAATGTGAACTACCATAAGTGAATACCATAATACCTTTATGCAAATGTACTAGAAAATCCTGAAGAAATGGATAAATTCCTGGACACATACACCCACCCAAGACTTAACCAGTAAGAAGTCAAATCCCTGAATAGACCAATAACAAGTTCTGAAATTGAGGCATTAATTAATAGCCTACCAACGAAAAAAAAAAAAAAAAAGCCCAGGACCAGATGGATTCACAGCCAAATTCTACCAGAGGTACAAAAAAGAGCTGCTACCATTCCTTCTGAAACTATTTCAAACAATAAAACAGAGGGACTCCTCCCAAATTTATTTAATGAGGCCAGCATCATCCTGATACCAAAACCTGGAGGAGACACAACAAAAAGAAGTTCAGGCCAGTATCCCTGATGAACATCAATGTGAAAATCCTCAATAAAATCCTCAATAAAAATCCTCAATAATGTACTGAATCTAGTAGTACATTAAAAAGTTTATCCATCATGATCAAGTCAGCTTCCATGGGATGCAAGCCTGGTTCAGTATATGCAAATCAATAAATGTAATCCATAACATAATCAGAACCAATGACAAAAACCACATGGTTATCTCCATAGAAGCAGAAAAGGCCTTCGATAAAATTCAGCAACCTGATTCATCAATATGTTGATATGGTTCATCAGTACCTAATTTATTGATGCTGAAAACACTCAATAAATTAATTAGGTATTGATGAAACATATCTCAAAATAATAAGAGCTATTTATGACAAACCCTCAGTCAATAGCACACTGAATGGGCAAAAGCTGGAAACATTCCCTTTGATAACCTGCACAAGATAAGGATGCCCTCTCTTACCACTGCTATTCAGCATAGTACTATAAGTTCTGGCCAGGGCAATCAGATAAGAAAAATAAATAAAGAGTATTCAAATGGGAAGTCAAATTATCTCTGTTTGCAGATGACACGATTGTATATATAGAAAACCTCATTGTCGCAGCCCAAAAACTCCTTAAGTTGATAAGCAACTTCAGCAAAGTCTCAAGATACAAAATTAATAAGAAAAAATCACAAGCTTTCCCAGACACCAATAATAGACAAAAAGAGAGCCAAATCATGAGCAAAACTCCTTTTCACAATTGGTATAAAGAGAATAAAATACCTAGGAATACAACTTACAAGGGATGTGAAGAACCTCTTCAAGGAGAACTACAAACCACTGCTCAAGGAAATAAGAGAGGACACAAACAAATGAAGAAACATTCCATGCTTATGGATAGGAAAAATCAATATTGTGAAAATGGCCATACTGCCCAAAGTATTTTATAGTTTCAATGCTATTCCCATCAAGCTACCATTGACTTTCTTCACAGAATTAGACAAAACTATTTTAAATTTCATATGGAACCAAAAAGGAGCCTGTATAGCAAAGACAATCCTAAGCAACAAAACAAAACCCAAAGCTGGAGACATCATGCTACCTGCCTTTAAACTATACTACAAGGGTACAGTAACCAAAACAGCATGGTACTGGTAACAAAACAGATATATATAGACCAATGGAACAGAACAGAGGCCTCAGAAATAATGCCACACATATACAACCATCTGATCTTTGACAAACCTGACAAAAGAAAGCAATGGGGAAAGAATTCACTGTTTAATAAATAGTGTTGGGAAAACTGGCTAGTCATATGCAGAAAACAGAAACTGGACTCCTTCCTTACACCTCACACAAA
Organism: Cheracebus regulus; assembly: GCA_963574635.1. Taxonomy (NCBI): domain Eukaryota; kingdom Metazoa; phylum Chordata; class Mammalia; order Primates; family Pitheciidae; genus Cheracebus; species Cheracebus regulus. Next base: position 18,793 of record CAUYQU010017946.1, on the reverse strand, counting down.
AATTAACTCAAGATGGATTAAAGACTTAAACATAAGACCTACAACCATAAAAACCACTGAAGAAAACCTAGGAGATCATTCAGGACATAGGCATGGGCAAAGACTTCAAGAGTAAAACACCAAAAGAAATTGCAATGAAAACCAGAATTGACAAATGGGATTTAATTCAACTAAAGAGCTTCTGCACAGCAAAAGAAACTATCTTCAGAATAAATAGGCAACCTACAGTATGAGAGAAAATTTTTGCAATCTCTCCACCTGAGAAAGGGCTAATATCCAGAATCTACAAGGAAATTAACAAATTTACAAGAAAAAAACAAATAATGACATCAAAAATGGGTGAAGGATACGAACGGACACTTCTCAAAAGAAGACATTGGCCAGGTGCAATGGCTCATGCCTATAATCCCAGCACTTTGGGAGGCTAAAGCGGGCAAATCACCAGGTCAAGAGTTCGAGATCAGACTGGCCAACATGGTGAAGCCCTGTCTCTACTAAAAATACAAAAATTAGCTAGACGTGATGGTGGGTGTCTGTAATTCAGATACTTGGGAGGCTAAGGCAGGATAATCATTTGAACTCAGGAGGTGGAGGCTGCAGTGAGCCGAGATAGCACCATTGTACTCCAGCCTGGGCAACAGGGTAAGACTCCATCACACACACACACACACACACACACACACACACACACACACACACACACACAGAAGGCATGTATGTGGCCAAAAAAACATATGAAAAAAAGCTCATTACTGATCATTAGAGAAATGCAATCAACACCACAATGAGATACCGTCTCACACCAGTTAGACTGTCAATCTTAAAAACTCAGAAAACAACAGATGCTGGAGAGGATGTGGAGAAATAGGAATGCTTTTACACTGTTGGTCTGAGTGTAAATTTGTTCAACCATTGTGGAAGACAGTATGGCGATTTCTCAAGGATCTAGAACTAGAAATACCATTTGACCCAGCAGTCCCATTACTGGGTATATACCCAAAGGATTATAAATCATTTTACTATGAAGACACATGCACCTGTATGTGTTGCAACACTATTCACAATAGCAAAGACTTGGAACCAACCTAAATGCCCATCAACGTTAGACTGAATAAAGAAAATATGGTACATATACACCATGGAATACTATACAGCCATAAAAATGAGTTCATGTCCTCCTTTGCAGGGACATGGATGAAGCTGGAATCATCATTCTCAGCAAACTACCACAGGAACAGAAAACCAAACCCCTAATGTTCTCACTTGTAAGTGGGAGTTGAACAATGAGAACATATGGGCACAGGGAGGGGAACATCACACATTGGGGCCTGTCAGGGGAGTGGGGAGCAAGGGGAGGGGATAGCATTAGGAGAAATACCTAATGTAGATGATGGGTTGATGGGTGCAGCAAACCACCATGGCATATTATTACCTCTGTAACAAACCTGCATGTTCTGCACATGTATCCCAGAACTTAAAGTATTAAAATAAAAAAAAGAACTTGCATAATCTGTATTTTAAACACTATTTCTCTCATCAAGTTTGGACAATGAATTTTTGATAGATATCAAAATATTTACTTATTTTTAATTATTATCTTATTTCTCTTTATTTTAATTTACTGTTACAAGTGAGTGTGGAGTGTAGAGTGCGTCACACTTTTTAAAACTGAAGCATATTTCTTCAATTGTGTTTCAAGGAACATTTCTCCAGGTGCTAATAATTTTAATAAAAAAATGTATAAGAAAATGATTGCATACTCTAATATCTCAAAACATGTTGAAAGCTTTATACTCTGGAAACTTCCACAAGAAACTTGTAAGAATCTAACCAGTTTTCTTTTGTTTTTATCAGTACAAGATAAAAATATTACCTTAATTACTTATCTTCTTGTTCTTGTCTTCCTTCTCCTTCTCCTCTCTCTACCCACTGCATTCTTCAACATATATTACTATTTCTTAAATTTTTTTTTGTATTTTCCAGATTGGGGATACCCAAATTAGAGAAATGCATTCCTCTATCAAATATGTTTTTATATTCCATTAAAAAATGCATTCAGCAAATATATTTTTGGAACAACAGGATTTGTATAGTATCACTGTACCAGACTAATGGACATGAGCTAATCCTGTTATCAGCATGTGTTTTGTCTTAAAAAATAGCAGTTTTATGCTATTAAAAGATGTCTTTATAAGATTTGTTTTTTATACATTTAGTGTGTTATAGTTTTTTATAGTCCTATTTATAAGTCTAAATGTAAGTTATTTTTAAATATGTAATTTAAATCCATATCTATTGTAAACAAGTGGAAATAAAAGAAACAAACATGAGAATAATTGGCTTTAAGGGAAAAACATAATCAAAAACAGTAATTATTTTTTCTTAGGAAATCACTGGAATTTTTCCTGGTTCAGAAAACAAAACCACTCCTAAAATGCCCTACATATGTATTTACCTCCAGGCCCCCAGTGTTAACAAAATGAATCTATGCTTTGTGACAAGAAAAACACAGTCAACAGATGAGCACAAGTTTTAGGAAAAACAAAACTGATTTGTGGGCTCCTTCAGATTGATAATGAATATAATGTTTTATTCAATTACAGCTCAAGTTTATTTGGAAAACACAAAAGCATCATGATTGGAATGCAAAATTGTGTAGTGGCATTTAGATTTATTATAGTCTATTAAGTTGTTTTACAGATTCACAGAATACTTAAATATCATGTTTTCAAATGTGTATAAACTATTAAACTACTACATTGTGAATGGTTTATACAGTAATTTGATTAAGTTGGTGAATCAATAAAACATGTTAACATGAAGTTGCTGTTTGACATGATTCATTTTAGCCTTAATGACTTCGATTTTACCTATCAGCATAATGCATATTTCCCATCTTCCAAAGTATTCAAGAATCACAAATTCAGTGTTTATCAACACGTTGCAAGTAAACCATTTTAATTATTTGTTAATGAAGGTATCACTAGAGAAAGCAATTATATGTGAAAAGTTGTAGAATGTGAACAACTGACATTGTCATTAAAGAAACCTGGTTGAATATATCACACATTTACTTTAGAAACAATGAATCTTTCCAAGGTATATAAAGTGATGTTTATGCTATGTGATTACCTTATTATATATGCTAATATTTCATATTTAATATGAACGCTAAAAATAATGCAGTCATATCTCAGTGTTCAAGCTATGAATGATTCTACAATTGCTTATTAATAGCTAAATTGTGTGTGAGTATATGTTAAAGAGAAAATGAGGCAATGGAGGAGGGGTGGAGCAAGAAAGAGTGAGAAAGGGAAGGAGAGAGAATAAGATTTTTTTTACCATTGGATATCACTATGAATATTTTTATTTTATTGTATGCTAAATCCTGAAAAGTCATACAAATTTCATGAGAGTTGAGGTGTTCAAATCTTTATAAGCTGGCAAGGAACTCTTCAAACTACCAGTATGCCATCTTCCTTTGCTTGGTTCTTGAGAAGGAATCCACGAAAAAGTTACAGTGGGCAAGAAAGGGTGAAATGCAGTGTAAGACATGTACTCCTAAAATTGAAGTGATTACTGTAGCTGCATTTAACTCATTATTTGTCAATTTGCAGAAGAAGCTGAAATTTGTGGAGAATACTACTGAAAAAAAAGAACAATTCTGAAAGTAGTGTGGATGAATGTTTCATTTTTTATGAAATACTGAAACATTCTGAGATATTGTCAATGGAGGTATACATAGGTTCTTGTGAGTGGGAGATTCCCCATGTAATATTGACACCAAATTCTTTCAGTGCCACTTTGCCAGCTGGAAATCTCCACACCCAGTGGTGCCCCTGCCTGAGGTTCATTCAGCTCTGGGCTCACTGTTGTGTTCACTGGGTCCACTCGGAATGGTGGGCTGCACTCAGCTTGAGCTATGAGCCCAGATTCTCAAGAGTATACAGGGACTCTGCATTGGGCTCACGGCTGTGCTCCCTCTGCCTACTTGGTATGGTGGACTGCACTCAGCTCATACTACCTTCTTAGACCCTGAGAATGCACAGGGACTCCAGGCTCAGCCTGTGGCTGAGCTAGGCATGCCACAACCTCCTTCTACCTTTGGTGCCAGCGTCTGGACAAGGGGAAATGCTGCAGTTCCCAAAAACTCAGAGATGCCAGCAACTGTGGAGCCCCAAGTGGTGTTATGACTCTCACTCAGAGAGTCCATAGGTCTGAGCCCCAGTGACTATTACGACTCTCTCTCATTTCCTGCCACTCAAAGCATAGCAGATGAAGGTGGGGCACGTTACAGCTCATTCATGTTACAGCTCATGTTGGTTCCTGCGGCCTGAAGTGCAGCAAACAAGGGGCATGTTACAGCTCTTTTGTGTTACAGCTTGTTCCCACAGACTGCAACACCACAAATGGGGGCATGTTGTACCCAGCAGCATTTCTCCCTCATTGCTGGGCGAGTGGGAGGGAGGATTACAGTGTTGCAGCTCCTTTTGTAACTACTGCTCAGCAGTTTCCAGGTTCTTGTCCCACTTCCAAGAGGAAGGAGGTACATAGACACCAGAGAGTGAGCAAAGAGGAGAATAATTTTATTGAGTAACAGAAGGAAAGCTCTCACCAAAGAGGGTACCCAAAAGTGGGTAGCCCTCTGTGTGGGAACAGCCCTGAATCCAGATTGTCCAATGTGTGGCTGAGTCCTGGGTTTTTATGAGCTCAGAGTAGGGGAGTGTGTACTGATTCGTCCATGGGCAGGCCTGGAAAGAGCACCATTTGATTGGCTAAATGGCATCAAGGGAGTTCTCACTTCAGTCATCAACTCTACCCAGAACTGATAGCTCAGTTTTCAGGCTTTAAATTGTCTTTAGTTTAAAGGTTAGGTTTCACTGGGGATCTGTGCCTGTCTGCCTAGAAATCATGTCTGTCTCCTGCTATTAATATCATTGCAAAGAATTATCATTGTAAAGAATATCATTGTAAAGAATTATCACCCAAAAAAAACAAATTTAAGAGTAACACAGAATAGTGTTTCCTTTTAGCCATTGATTTGTCATAGAAATATAAATCATTAAATTTAGAAAAAAATAGAATTAAAGGGAAATGCAAACATAGTGCAAAAGCACATGTTAAAAGGCATAAAACAAAAAAGTATAAATATGTAGAAACACGAAACTAAACTTTAGCACAATTATTTCCAAATTAGATAAACTATATACCAAACATAATCTTCAAGATGTATGTATACACTTTATTTTCTAACATAATTACTTTGAAGCTGACAGAAAATATACACAAAAGTTACCAAACATTAAGCCATCATGAACATACTTTTAAGTTTTAAAATCCAAAGTGTTTAGTCTCACATTCTTGGAATACACTAAAAGAAGAAATATAAAATTTTGAATCGAATAACTTGGGATTATAAATAGATGTATTTCTTAATGATTTTAGGGCAAGATGTCTTAAAAACTTCTCTGCTATCAATTATTACATTGTGACCCCAAAATAAAGAATATTCAATGGTACTCTTTGGCTTAAGACTGATTTATAAAAAATAAAAATAACATTTTAGTTAATGACAGTTTTGTTTCAGGCCCTTTTGGAGTTGCTCACACTGGACTTACCTAACCCTATAACTGGTATACAACTATAGAATTGGATGTAACACGTGAGTTAATCTTTTTAGGACTAGGAAAACAGGCAGTGCAAAACTGCGACACTTGATAGAAAGCCCTACCTTCAATCTGATTTTCAACATTAATGTGGTTTTTAAACTCTACCTGGAAGATGTGTGTCAGACAAAGAGAGGAATTTTTCTGAGACTTGAAGTTCACTTTGCAGAAGAAGCTGAAATTTGTAGACACTATTACTGGAAACTAGAAAACTGTCCCAAGTTTATCCCCAAAAGTTTTCATGAGGGCTTCCTCTCAGTATTTGAACAAGCATTCGTTTGGTCAAGTGAGTAAGTTTAAAGTCTTGAAGAGTGTAACCACTGTGGAGCTTAAAGCAAAATGGAGATACCAGTGATTATTCATTCCTTGGACTTCTGTCTAACCAGAATGGAAACACATCACTGAGGACTTCAAGCATCCGGTTGTGACTCCAGAAATGTTATGTTTTAACAGTAATAGACATGTCCTAAAGTAAGAAAATGTCCTAGTACTAAGGAAAATCAATCTAAATAGACCAATATATTCTACTAGGACAAGGGAAAAACAGTAATTTCTCTCATCTTGCTAGGCATACCAATCAACATCGATTCAGTTCAATACAGTTTATACCTTCTCAATATAAACCATCATGAAAATATTTTGAAAAGAAGACATAGTACAATCAACAAATACTAAAAATGTGGATAGCAGTCTATGACCTGTATTTCAACTGAGGACGCATTTCTTTCTCTTTTCCAAATTCTTCTAATAAGAAAAATTTGAAACATTAAAATTGTTCAAAAATACAAAGAGTTTAGCCTAATTGAAGCCTAAAATAGTTCAGTTTATAGATTTGTATATAAAAATAGGCTGCTATACTTAACAATATAATTCAACCTGTTGAATATACTTTGATTTCTGCCTTTCTTCATAATATGGCAATAAGTTATTCAGATTTATTTATCAGTCATATATTATTCTGAATTATGGATGAGTTCTAGAACATTAAATTAAGAAATCTAACCCTGTAAGCAGAACTTGGAAATTGGTATGATCAAGGTCTTTTCGAGTGAATAATATTAAAAACCCAGAGATATAATTGGGGATTACATATTAGCCACTAGATATTAGAAATTGAAGTAGTTAACATTCTGCTGCTAGTTGCAGACTTAAAGTAGGATTCACTACTCTCCAAGATTACATTTTCTATAGAAAAGATTTCAAAAATGAAACCTCTACAGTATGAAAGGGACTATTAATAAAAGGGAACCAGAAAATTAAAATAATTTATTTCAATTAATAATGTAAAAATACTGACTGTAATATTTAAATGAGTAGCATTTCAAAATTAATTTAAAGGTGTTCCTAAATCTTTTTAAAACTATGTGTTATTACTCATGTATTTTAGAACAATTCAAAATCATAACAAATTAAGAGATATTAATCTAAAATAGCAAAACTTAAGTTGAAAAACTTATACAGAAGAATAACTTTTTGTCATATATTCCATTATTGGCATAATCTCTATAGGCTACTAAATAAAAAGTAAATGATATATTTGCAACAATGCATACCCCCACTCACATTCTTTCTCTCTCCCCAGAGTTCCCTTCATCTTCTAATAGTTTAAATGTTATTCATTTATCTTATAATGTGTCTACAAGCCTGTCCAATAATTGCCCAACTTTATCTCACTTTTTATCTACCTCATCTATAATAATATAATAATGATCTTTGTGGATTTGAGTCTTTGAAGCTGCTGAAATTTTTCGGCTCTACTTGGTTGCTTCCTGATGGTGAATCTGATGCAGCTGGTCTCAGAGAGAACTCAGACATGCCCTTGATACGTATGTGTGAACATTTATGGAGATTCCACTATTTATTATATGGATATAATTGTGTCCCAGTAAATACTATGGAAAATAAATTTTGAGTTTCATATGATGTTCAAACTGCACAATTTTTTCAAACCATTTAAAAATGAGAAAAACATTCTTAGCTCAGGGGTTGTACAAAAACAGGCAGCAGGCTGGACTTGGCAGCAGGTTAGTCCATAGTTTGCCAATCTCTAGTATAAAAAGGCTCCAATCCTATATTTGTAGAATTATGGAATGCTTTTCAATTAAGAAGTACTGAACTGAAAACTGAAGGATGAAAGAGAATTACAGTTTCTAGCACAGAACAGAGATTTAAAAATATAACAGTTGGCGAAAGGAGAACTTACAAATGAAAAGGATAAAGAGAGAAGAAAATTATAGTTCTAGAATAAGGAATTGACTGTTTAAAACCTACAACAAAAGTGACTGTGACATTTTTGAGAGATCAAAATATACCTAGTGCGGTTGAATGAAAGACTGTGAAATGAGGAACAGGAAGCTACATGTTTTTGGGAGAGTCACATCAATACTCCAATCTGCACCTCCTCCTTTGAAAAATTGAGTAATAATATCTTCTAGCATTGCAGAGATTGCTAAATAAGGTAATTGATATGGAACTGCTAAATGGGTAGAAAGCTTAATTTCTATTCTTCATATATTAGCTTTTTTTCAGAACTGTGCCTTCTTATTTTATTTTGACTTTATAAACTGTACTTGTTGATTTTGCTAAGCAATGTTTTTAAACTGACATGGTTAAATTGAACATTCTCCAAATGTACTGCTTTATCAAATGTGTCAGTTAAATTTTATTATATAGTTTATTTTATAATGTTTGCGAATATATGAAAGTTACAAATAATGTTGTAGTTGCCCAGACAGGCTGAATTAAAACCTTTTGTAATTTTGTTTTGTTCTAACTAGTTTTGGTCTGAAAGGACAGGCAGAGATTAAATAGTGTTTTTCTATTGTACTCGTTTTTACATGTTAATTTATAATTTTATTTCATTTTTCATTCATTTACTCAATAAATATGTACAGAGGGTACAATCACATGCAGCAATTATTTCTATATTACAATTTCAAAAGACAGGAGCCAATTTTCCCTTGAGAATAAATCCAAAGTATAATTAACCACCTCAGCAAGAAAGGCACAATACTTCACCGCCCTTCAAATAACCCTGAGTAAATTATTTATTCCCGCATAAAATAGATGGTCAATTGAACACTTATCACCTCCCTCCTACCCCTTCCTGCTGTGTATATTTAGTGCTGAGCACAGAGTCTTCTGAGCTCTCAGCTATTCTTACAGTGCTATTTTCTTTTTTAATGTTACTTTTGACCTCTACATTGGTAATACTATTCAGGGTGCTCTCATTAAGGTCAATTTGTCTTATAGACAGTGGACTTCAAATGAAAAACCTGTCCACTCAATACAAGGAGATATGTAAGAAGTACTTTAACAAAAGTTTTACTTTCTAAATGAGATTTACTTCATTAAATTTGAGGCAATGTTGCTAATGGATTGAGTGAGGAGGTATTGCATTATGCATTGTGACTGGACTTCAAAACTGTCTAACATTCCCTCAGGCTCCATTCCACTGACTTATGTGTGGCATTTGCGATGTCATAGAAGGAAGCTTCAGGTTATTCATTTGTGAAATGGCAGAATAAAGATCTGTAGACCCTACAGAAATTTGACATCAATAATTATAATTTTTTTGTAAAATGTTAAGTAATATAATTTAGCCCTGAGATTACTGCTTCATGTCTTCCAGGAATATACAAATTATCCTTGTGATCTTAAAGCATTATTGGACACCAGTGACAGAGTTGTGACTCAGAGAACTTTATTTTAAATTTATTCTTTGGTTTATTTTTCCTTATATAGCAAGAATGAGAAATATTAAACTCCTTAGAAAACAAAAGTGAAGTTGTAAAAATTAAGCAACATTATAAGCAATTTAACAAATATAGACTGCCTACTAATTATAAACCTCTCTGTTAGTTCAGAAGAAAAAAAAAGATATTCTTTCATATTAAAGTAAGTGATCCCAGCACTTTGGGAGGTCAAGATAGGAGGACTCTTTGAGGAGTTCAAGACCAGAGTGAGCAACATAATGAGACCCTGTCTCTTAAAAATAAAATTTAATTTTAAAAAATAATAAAGCAAGTAATCTATAATTGTCAGCATTAATTTTGGTATTACAAATACTCCAGTTAAACAGTTATATTGAAATGAATACAAATGAAATATATGAAATGAATATGGTGGTGATGTGTATTTTAGTTTATATCTTTGCTATCAATCTTGACAGATTTTTTTATTATTATTATTTTCTAAGATGGGGTCTTGTTATGTTGCTCAGGCTGTTCTCAAACTCCTGGGCTCAACCAGTCCTCTCACCTCAGCCTTCCAAGTAGCTGGAATTACAAATACGTGACTGTATGGCTGGTTTCACAGAGATTTTTAAAAGCTTTTGTGTGTGTGTGTGTGTGTGTGTGTGTGTGTGTGTGTGTGTGTGTGTGTGTGTATGTGTTATATATATATATGTTAAATATATAAATCTTTTGGAAGACATGAATAACAATGGAGTAAAAACAAAAGAGAAGTAAATACATTGACTGTTGGTATCTGCCAAATGCTGATATATATTATCCGTTTAATACTTATCTCTACTGAATGTAATTTTACCAATAAGAAAATTGACTCCATAGTCCTTATGAATTAAAACCAAAATGATTCAGCTGACAATTTGAAAGAAAGGATCTCAACACAAGACTAGATAATTCAAAGCCAATATATACATATATATTTTTTTTCAGTATACCACATTGCCCTCTCTAAGCAAGAAGCAGAAACACTTTCTCTTTATTTATGTCTTTTCTGTGTAGTGAATGATTTTACTACTATCTGTTCACTAGAATTTTAATGTAGTTTTCATAATCTAAGAGAATTTCAATGGAAGTCTTGGGATGTAGTTGAATTTTGCTTCCAGCTCTCAAGAAAATATAGACGCTCTGACAGAGAAGGGTTAACAAAGGAGTCACTCAGAAGAATTCTGCATGGAAAAGGTTGTAATAAGAGTCATAGAAGAAAACTAAATATACAGGAGAAAGTTAAATTTCTATACCTTAAAATGGCAAAAGGAAGACGGAGGTGAACACATGTGAAACACAGTACAAATACAATTTTTAGATTTAGAGGATGGGCAAAACCAACAGCTCAGATGAGTAACCATAGTATACTGACTTATATAAGTACCTAACTTTGAATGGTAGACAATCTAATCACTGGGTAGTCATAAGCAGAACATCGCTTCCCTATAAAAATGCAGTGGTGATTATACTGACAGCAGTTTGAGGGTGTAAAAAAGAGATATCAATTATATCCATGTCTTTCTATCACCACCTATTTGTAAGTGGTGCTTACTAAGGGGAAAACATGGAAGAAATACAGTTTGGAAATACTTGTGCTGTAAAAAATATAATTTCTGTAACTGAACCTCAGAAACTTCCTGGGAAAAAAAGCATGATTCTATTGTCAACTCAATGGGAAGAAAAATTGAGTTAAAAGCCAGTTCTACACTTTTAGAAGAATTCAATTGAACTGTTTTGTGAAAGTATTAAAGGATATTAACTCCCATCATTCAGGACGGGAGGCATTTGTAAATAGCTTGGGAGTTCTTACTAGTCTTTCTACCACCAGTCTTGAACCTTTCCAGATCTTTAAAAAGTCTGGGAAGGAAACAGCTACTTACCTTATGAAGATGTTTTAATACCTTCTTCATTGTCTCAAAATAAAATACAAAATTATTGCAATAGCATAAAATGAAGCCCCATAATTTATCATATGGAGTAGGCTTACCTTGTTAAGTGTATCATTCCCTTATCTATCTTTTTACCTTAACTTTTGGTATCCACAAAGCTATATGAACGTTTTCAATGTTCTATACCCATAGACTCTCTTCTCACTTCCAGTATTCTAAACTCATTTCATATGCTTGGATATACTTGAATTGGTTTGTAATCTTTCTTATATTATTTTTCTTTCTTTTGTCATTTTCTTTCAAAGTCCATGTATTTTTCAGGTTAAATATTAGAAGCATCTTTCACAGCAAAAAATTTACTTGCCATCATTAGTAAGTTAAATTTCAAATTATATCAATGCAATTTAATTGATAATTTATACTCTCAGTTTATATCCTGCTCTAGTATCCAAGGATATGTAGATGAAAGCCATAACTCTTACTCCCAATATCTAAAATTTAATTGGGGGAAATTTAATTAAGTAAACAATCACAATTCTGTATATGTTGCAATTTTACTATTCCTAGTTAGCATGGTAATATTTAGGAGGGATATTTAATGCCCTAATAACTTAGAGGAGGTTCTTTGGAGGAGGTAACATCTAAGTTGATGTTTAAAGAAGAATTAGCCAAGCAGTGTAAAAAAAAGAGTAGAAGGTGTTGGTGTGATGAGGGAGCACATAGTAAACAACACATAAAAGGAATATGGTGAAATATGAGACTTGGTGGTAGGAAGAGTAGAACGGCATGACCTCATTTGCCTTGTTAAGGCATTTCTACTCAACTCTGAGGAAAATATGGAGCTTACAAGGAGTTGTTAAACAGAACAATATACATGATCAAATTTATCTTTTTGAATTCTCACCAGAGTAAATGAACCATTCAGAGGGACTCATAAATGGAGAGAGACCAATTTTAAAAAGTCTCATAGTAATTTAGGAGTAGAAGACAATGACTGGTACTATATGGCAGGATGAAGATGAAAAACAGTAAACAGGTTTTGGTGGTAAAATGGATTACCCATAATTAATTATATGTGAGAAATGAAAAAGAGAAATAAGAAAATACAACAAGGCTTGTGCTTGGGCAAACATTTAGAAACTTGAAGAAAAGAAGGGATTTTATGTGGTGAAGGATTAAATTTAAGAATATGGTATATACACTAGCTTCCCATAAAATGCAATGTGATTATGGTATTCATATACAGATGTTCCTCAACTTCTTAACTTATGCTAGGTTTATCTGGGCATAACTGTCTTGTAAGTCAAGGAGCATATTGCATGACTATCACTTTTGCATTATCATAAAATCAAACCTCGTAAGTCTGGAACCATCTGGATAGTTCCTTCTTAATAAAAAATAGATTAAAAACATGACCAGGAGAACTTAAAAATTATTCCCTGTCCTGATAAAGTTAATTTTTTGAGTGTTTATGCCAAATATACTTTATTTATTGTTTCTTAATCACTCTGTCTACCATGAATTAAAGGAAAACTCGGAATGTAGAACTTTAAGAAATTATTTTATGCATTTAATATTCTTTATAGTTTTGAAATGAGAAAGGTTCATTTTTCTTTAAAATATCTAGGAGAATGGCTGTAAAAGAAATGGTGAATTGATATTGGCATAGCTGTGCCATGTCTTTGTATAAACATATCTGAGTTCTTACATAATATAGTAAAGCATATACATATATATGTGTGTGTCTTATATGTCTTATATATGTATATGTGTGTGTGTTTGTGTGTGTGTATATATACACACACACACATACTAAAACAAGCAAAAACTGTTAAGGTCAGGCAGGTTTATTTTCTGAAGCACTGGAAATTTTCAAATGAAAAATTAAATGTTAGTTTTTAACCTTAGGTGGAAAATAAATTACTTTTGCCATTGTTAAAATATAAAAGGTCCTTCTTTATCATAGATATTATAAGCAGTTTTACAAAATGAATGATCCAACACACTTATCACAGTTTAAATAATCAGGCTGATTTTCATAGTGTTCCATAATTGCCTTGCATTAAAGTTGAGCAGAACAATCAAACAGTAATAACAGCAATGATACTAATAATAGGATAAGGAGGAGAGAGAGGAGTGAAGGGGTAAAAGGAGGAAAAATAACCTTATTTTTAGCAAGCCAAGATGATTTTCTCCAAAGTAATATTTGTATCACACATGTACACTTATAAAAAATAAAATAATACTATAATGTATATTATGTTCTCTTAACTCATTAGGTGGAAGAGGAGCACATATCTAAGGAGTCTGGGAGTGTTGGTTACAGACATTAAAATTCAGAATGTTTTAAAAATAATTCTACATCTAACTTCCCCAGTTACTTTCAGTTTTCCTCTGAGATATTTTATGAAGCAATTAATCAGAACATTTTAACCCTCACCTATTTCTTAGATTCTTTTGTTGTTTTAACAGCCTGTCCTTCATCAGTGAGCCATGCAATTCTCCTTGATTCACAACTTCAAATGCCATTACATTTTGTGGCTTTGGCCAGATTTCTAAATTTAATTTTTAATTCCAGTTTGGCCGAGGTTCTCACCTTTGCTCTGATCCCAAGTCCTTCTCTCTCTAAATCAGCAGAGGCAGGGCTAACACAAGGGAATTGAGATGATAAATGAATCCCTATTGTGCCTCTTCATAATTCATTCCCTGTTTTCATCCTGTTGGTATCACAGCAGTGGGTTAACAGAGAGAAAGAACAGGAAACATAGGGCTGAGTTAGTGTGGCAGATTCTAACAGCCCAGTTCTTCTGGATTCTGTGTTAGATGTGAGTCAAATATTTAGAAAGAAATAGGGGAATCTCTTGATAATTGCTAGTATCTACATATAAGATATACAAAAACAAAACAAAACAAAACCCTACGTTTTCAAATCCTAACAGTGTAATGATCAAGACACTGTATAGAGATATTTTGTATGTAATTGCATTATATTTGGGCATTAAAACCATAAGTTTCTTTTTTATTTATTTATATATCAGCTTTAAAGATTTAAAAGTCCCAAAATGTTAATGTAAGGTATACTAAGAAAATCTAATTTTTTAAATTAAAGAATATAAAAATACAATAAAATACAAAGAACAGTTTCCTTCAATAAATGTCAAAGTGTTTATACTCTTAGGCTTAGACACTCACAGAGTTGAGTCTGTAGAAATTATCTGTTTTCTTCCTGCACATCAAAATTTAGTTAACTCATATTCTGACTTTAGACTTCTGTATACTCATCCAGTTACCGTATTTTCAGGACAACTTTCCCAGACCTCCCTGGCTGGGTCAATTCTCCCACAGTACACATTTATAGTATCAGGTATTTATCCTAAGTAGTGGTAGCAATTTAGTAGTCACTGTGTCCTCATTTGTTCTTCCTGAAGAAAGGGTCCATGTCTTGTTTGCACTGCATTTTAACTCAAATAGCAAACACAGTACATGCTATATAGTAGATAATGAAAAAATATCTTCAGATGAATGAGCAAATAAATTTTAGACATAAACTCTTTAAAATCTTTACAAAGTAATCACAACTGTCTAGGCAATTCACAATATTAAAGTAATTTGTATAAGCCTCATTCGTCCCAATTGATTGCAAACAACCTAAAATTATATAAGGGTGCTTTGCACACTTTGAATCAATAACTTCTCATTGAAATAAAGTGTTTACTTTTAGTGTGGGAAGGACAATGTGAGGAAAATACATTTCTGTAGCTTTCTAGAGATATGAAAACTATCCAAATTGCTTTCAAACTTATACCAAGACCACTTTCAAACAATGCTGTTGTCCTTTGAAAAATTGTTTTATTATATATAAAAATAAAGTCTTTTATTCACTTCTCTTTTTTATATAAATACTGACAGCTGGTTATGATAAAAATGAGAATGATAATATTCAAATGTAAGAACCATAAAGAAAATGATTTAAAATGAACATATTATGTAATGGTTAGTTTTTAAAACATATAAACCATGAATAACAAAATATTTCTATATTTCCTTTCTGAAATAACCACTGATTCTTACATAGTAACAAATTATGCCTGTGTGTATGTGTGTGTATGTATATATAGGAGTATATCATTCTAAGTATCTATAAATCATATGAGCCAAGGCAAAACATGTTACAATTATATACATATATAACTTACACTCTATCTGTGCTAGGCAAATTATGCTAGAGATAGAAAACTCAATTCCAGAGTTATTTGGTACCATCATACTATAGCATAACTTACATGTAATATAATTCTCAGGAATTAATGTTGAAAACTAGGCCAAAAGGAATTGAATTTCCTCTAAATGCCCTCGTCCTTAGGTAGTTGTTTCTAAAGCTGCCTCCAGGGCCCACAGGAGAGCTTCTTTCAACTGCATAATATTATGTGCCTATATATCTGCTTTTTAATAGTAATTTGTTCATTTCTCTATTTAGAGCCAAACTGATATACTTATTAGTGATACATTTTATCCACATTTTTTCAAGGAATAATCTCACTTTTGAAATTTTTCACATACAATGCATTGCATACACAACAGATTTCATTAGTATATATTTATAATATAAAAAGTTATATTCAGGCTGCACACGGTGGCTCACACATTAATCCTAGCACTTTAGAAGGCCAGACTGGTGGATGACCTGACTCAGGAGTTTGAAACCCACCTGGGCAACATGGTGAAACCCTGTCTCTACAAAACATACAAAAATTAGTCAGGCGTGTTGGCCACACCTGTAGTCCCAGCTACTTGCAGGCTGAGGCAGGAGAATCTTTTGTGCCTAGGAGTTGAGGCTAAAGTGAGCTGTGTTTTTTGCCACTGCACACCAGCCTGGATAACAAAGTGAGACCCTGTCCCCAAAAAAATTTTTTAAAGTTATATTAAAATGACCACCTGTTGGATCTGGGCAAGATGGCAGACTAGATGCAGCCGTGAAGTGCCACTCCCACAGAGTGATCATGATTTCGACTACACCAACATAGCTTGAACAGATCTTCAAAAAGAAAATACCAAATGTGGTTGGAAAGAAGAGGCAGACATCGAGCCTAAAGAGAGAGGAAGCTGGAAACTACGTGACGTGCCCGAAGGTGGTGGTTGATTCCTAGGCCTGAAATGCACCTCCAGAAAGGTTATGTCAAAGGATTGGGGACTGCCTACTCTCACCTTGAACTTCTGGGATTCTAGCTCCAGGGAACTCCACAGCCCACCAATGTGAGTTGGCAGGGAAATCTCCCCAGAGATTAGAGGCAGAGCTGCAGCAAGTGCAGAAGCGGGGATGTTTGAGTGAAGGCTGACTCTTCGGAAGCCTGGTCATAAGTGCCCATACCCCAGAGCTGCCTTTCTCTGAGAAGTTCTGGGCCCAGCTAACCACAAGGGAGAATGCAGGACCTCTTCTCCACAGGACTAGGGCTCATCTGTCCTGAAGTCCTGCCTACCCACCAACCCCTCTCCAGGCCCTTTCTTACCCCCAGTCCCCAACAACCATCCATAGGAGAATGTACACAGTACAGCCTCCCAGCTGGGTGATTTATTCCACTGACTGAACTCTGGCAGCCTGAGAGCTCTTCGCTTCCCATGCTCTAACCAGAGCCCAATGCCAGGCATTTGGAGGACAGAACCATGAATAGGTCCTGGGCCCTAGAGCTGTGGACTGAAGTTCAAGGGTGCCCAGCTGGGATGTGCTTAGCATCTGAATAGGGGAAGAGCCCACATTCTCTGAAAATGGAGAGGGAAGAGTAGCACAGGTTGAAGGGCTAGTTTGGGACCTAGATGTGCCTCCTTCCACAGGGATGGTCCAATAGCAGGGTGGCCTGTTTCCCTATGGGACCTCTCCCCAAGGGAGCCCTGCAGCTTGAAAGACCTACATCAAAAAAAAAGACAAACAACAACAAAATAGCAAGCATGGTGCCAAAGATCAGAAGTGTCTCTCCCCAGGCCCATGAGCAGACCTGGTGATAGGGTCACCTCTCTCACCCTCACTCCACAGAACACAGCTGCAAATGCAAAGAATACACAAAGGAACTGTATGGCTAAATAAATGTATCCACCATCCATTGCTCCCAAAACCATCTACTGGATTTCAGTCCAAAATATTACACAACACCAAAAAACACTACTAATGCTACTCCCAGCAAAAAACAAAGACAAGAATGCAACAACAAACAATGACCCTGTACAGAGCCTTTGCCTCTGAAAACTTCCAGAAAGGAAGCCAACTGACTACACTCAACCCACACCACAGTTAAAAGAATATTGCACCTCACAGAAGAGAAAGAATCAGCACAAGACCTCCGATGATTCAAAAAGCAAATGTCTATTTACTTCCAAACAAGCCCATTAGCTTTACAGCAATGGTTCTTAACCAGTCTGAAATGCCTAAAATGACAGACATGAAATTCAGAGTATGGATGGCAAGGAAGCTCAGTGAGACCCAAGAGAAAGTTGAAACTCAATCCAAGGAGGCAAAGCAATCCAGAAAAAATGATTCAAGAGCCCAAACATGAAATAGCTATTTAAAGAAAGACAAAAGCTGAAATTTCTTGAGCTGAAAAATTCACAACAAGAATCACATAATATATTCAGAAATATTAACAGCAGAATAGACTAAGCTGAGGAAAGAATCTTAGAGCTTGAAGACTGGTTCTTGGAATCAACTAGGTCAAAAAAAATGATTAAGAATTAAGAAAAATGAAAACAAAACTTCCAATAAATATTGAATTTTATAAGAGAACAGATCTATAACTCACTGACATTTTCAAAAAAGGAAGAGAAAAGGCCACTTGGAAAATATATTTGAGGATATAATCCACAAAACTTACCTATTCTCACAGTATAAGTCAACATGCAAATCTAAGAAATATAGAGAACTCCAGCCAGATATTATTGATGAAGACTATCCTCTAGGAACATAGTCATCAGATTCACTAAGATCAATGCAAAATAAATAATCTTAAAGGTAACTGGAGAGAAGGGGCCAGACATCTATAGAGGGAACTTTATTAAGTTAGCAGCAGACCCCTCATTAGAAGAGATTGGAGACCTTTACTTGGCATCCTTAAAGAAAAGAAATTCCAACTGGCATGAGATGGTATCTCAATGTAGATTTGATTTGCATTTCTCTAATGACCAGTGATGATGAGCATTTTTTCATGTTTGTTGGCCTCATGTATGTCTTCTTTTGTAAAGTGTCTGTTCATATCCTTCGCCCACTTTTGAATGGGCTTATTTGTTTTTTTCTTGTAAATCTGTTTTAATTCTTTGTAGATTCTGGATATCAGCTCTTTGTCAGATGGGTAGATTGAAAAAATTTTTGCCCATTCTGTTGGTTGCCAATTCACTCTAATGACTGTTTCTTTCGCTGTGCAGAAGCTGTGGAGTTTGATTAGGTCCCATTGGTCTATTTTGGCTTTTGTTGCCAATGCTTTTGGTGTTTTGGTCTTGAAGTCCTTGCCTACACCTATGA